>WHUX01000339.1:0-41492 GCA_015179025.1 Terfezia claveryi | reverse complement strand
AATCCCAGCAAATCTCAAGGATGTTCAGGCCTTCCTGGAATCGCCAACTTTTACCGACGGTTCATTCTAGTATATTCCAAGATTGTCGCCCTTCTCACAGCCCTGACCAAAAAAGACCGGTGATTCCACTGGAGTCCAGAAGCCCAATCTGCCTTCTAGAACCTCAAGGAAGCCTTCTGCTCAGTACCCATACTGGCTCACTTTGATCCCGATAGCGAGTGTATCGTGGAAATGGATGCCTCCGACTATGTCTCCACTGGAATCCTGTCCCAGCATGTCAATGGAGTCCTCCACCTGGTGGCCTATTTCTCCACAAAGCACTCCCCGGCGGAGTGTAATTACAAGATCTATGAAAAGGAATTAATGGCCATTGTCCGAGCTTTAGAGGAATGGAGGCCTCACCTGGAGTCAGCCAAAGGGATCATCGAGGTGCTATCTGATCATAAGAATCTTGAGTACTTCACCACCACTAAGCTGCTGAAACGACGGCAGGCTAGGTGATCGGAGTTCTTATCTCGATTCAACTTCAAGATCAAGTATCGGCCTGGAAAAGCTGGGGGTAAGCCGGATGCACTGACCAGGAGATCAGGAGATCTCCCTAAAGGGGGGGATAAAAGGCTGAGGTACCAGAATCAGGTGGTACTGAAACCAGAAAATCTCGACCTGGCGGCCAATAGCCTTGCTATTGCTGATGCTGATGCTGATGCTAAAGCTGAAGTGAACCCCGGAGCAGATCTCCTTCTGCAGATATGATGGGCATATGCAGAGGACGACCTAGTTAAGGATATAATCACCACAGTGGAGTCTGGACAGCGCCGTCACACCAAGATTTCCCTAGACGAGTGCACTACTCAGGACGGCCTCCTATACCACCTAGATCGGCTCTATATACCTAAAGGGGAGCTATGGATGCAGCTGATCAAGGAACACTATGATACCCTAGCTGTGGGTCATCCTGGGGTAGCTAAAACATTAGAGTTGCTAGCTAGGCAAGATACGTGGATTGACCAACGGAAGGAGGTGGAGAGGTACATACAGAACTGCCATGTTTGCAAGCGTACTAAGCCTACCCGTCATGCTCCTTATGGGACTCTGAAGCCCCTGGAGATCCCAGACCAGCCTTGGCAACACATAACTATAGACTTTATGACTGAGTTGCCAGAGGATTCGGGGTTTAATGCTATTCTTATGGTAGTAGACCGATTGACCAAAATGAGGCATGTTATACCTTGCCATGATACCTGTTCTGCCCGGGACCTCGCCGGCCTCTACCTCAACCATGTATTCCGCTACCATGGTCTCCCCAAGTCAGTCATCTCGGACCGCGGCCCCCAATTTGTCTTGGACTTCTGGAAGGTATTCTGCGAGCTTCTGGGAATCAACGTACACCTCTCCATGGCGTATCACCCCCAAACAGATGGTCAGTCCGAGCGAATAAATGCAATCATGGAGCAGTACCTGAGAGCATACATCAATTACCAGCAAAACAACTGGGTTTCGCTGCTGGCAACCTGTGAGTTCGCCACTAACAACTATTTCTCGGAGTCTCTAAAAACCTCCCCGTTCCTGGCCAATTATGGCTGGCACCCTCGTTTCGTAGACTCCCTAGCACCTCTGCACAAGACTAGGGAGAATACCGCAGCTAAGGA
The DNA here is from genome assembly GCA_015179025.1 of Terfezia claveryi. Taxonomy (NCBI): domain Eukaryota; kingdom Fungi; phylum Ascomycota; class Pezizomycetes; order Pezizales; family Pezizaceae; genus Terfezia; species Terfezia claveryi. The sequence continues at coordinate 39,843 of WHUX01000339.1, read as the reverse complement.
GTTTGCCACAGAGATTGCTGAGTTGCACTCCACCCTAAGAGCCGAACTGGTATATGCTCAAGCTAGGCAAGCGGAGTATGCCAACAGATCACTATTGCCAGCCCCCAAGTATCAGCCAGGAGATAAGGTGTGGCTCTCCAGCAGGCACTTCCGGACGGAATGGCCATCTCGCAAGCTCGACCATAAGTTCCTGGGTCCATTCGAGGTGGTGGCCGCTGTGGGCACTCATGCCTATCGATTTAGGTTTCCTAAGGACATCAAACGCCACCCGGTTGTACACATATCGGAAATTAAGCCAGCGGCTGACGATCCCCTCACAGGGCAGAAACACCCACTACCTCCTCCAGTGGTTATCGAAGGTGAAGAGGAATGGGAGGTGGAAGAAGTACTGGACTTGCGAAAGAGGTATGGGCATCTGCAGTACAAGTTTCAATGGGTAGGGGAAGAGGAGGCTACCTGGCAACCCGTTGAGGACTTGGAAAATGCTCAGGATCTAGTCTCCCTGTTCCATTAGCGATACTCGAGGAAGCCCCGTCCGATTAAGTGATCTCCCCATGTCTGAGTTGGGGTTCTTGTCCTTGTTCTTGCTGTTGTTGTTGTCACCTGCCACGCAGGTGATGAGTCTTTGTTGTTTGGAGTTTGGGGTTCTCGTTCTTGCACTTGTTGTTGTTTCCTATGTTGATTTTGCCGGTTGCTGTGCCCAGGCCTCTGTCGCTAGAGCTCCAGCCTAAAGGGGGGATAGTGTCATAACTGTGTACTCAGTTGCCCTCGCCATTACCTGCGATCACAGGTGATGGGTCATTTCCATTGTTGTCTTTGTCATCACCTGCGATTGCAGGTGATGAGTTACCGTTATTGCTGCCCTCGGCATCACCTGTGACGCAGGTAAAGGGTTATTGTTATCATTACCTTGCTTGGCTTCCGAGATAGGGATCTTGGGAAGCTTATTTACCCCATTGCCCTGACAGAATTATGTATATATAGACCCTGTCCCTCGTACTGTCATTGGATCCCTATCCAACGTCTTGTATACCTAATGTCCCAACCGTGTTCTTAGACTTGATTTGACACTCGAACAGGCTTGTTCGGGTGTCGTCGATGGGTGCTTGTTATCTTAGCTTCCGAGATAGGAATCTCGGGAAGCTTATTCCTTCCACGGCCTTGGCCTGGAATCATGTATATATATCTTCGTCCCTCCGCCCTCTTGTTGGATCCCCATCCAACGTCTTGTATATCCAATACAGGGCCTTGCTTCTCTCCACATTGGTACATCTCCCTTGTGCACCTCCTTGCCTTGCCTCGCCTTGTCTCTGCAGCCCAGCTGCCTCCCTTGACACACGTGGCAACTGCTTCTGCATGTCTCGTGACCCTTGCCCTCTGCCTCTCTTGCCTCTTGCCCTTGCCCCCATCCCAGCCTTCCCCTATCACATACGTAGTGTTCCTACGTGTGCGATCTCCTTGTCTACTGCCTAGGCGTACCCCTTGGTCGCCACGTCCCCCGAGCCTTGTTACACTAGTTGTCGGAGGTCAGCCTCAGCTTCCATATCAGCCTCAGCCTCAGCTTCAGCTTCCGCAAGGGTATTGGCCGCCAGGTCGAGATTTTCGGGTTTCAGTACCACCTGATTCTGGTACTTCAGCCTTTCATCCCCCCCTTTAGGGAGATCTCCTGATCTCCTGGTCAGTGCATCCGGCTTACCCCCAGCCTTTCCCGGCCGATACCTTATTTTGAAGTTAAACCGAGAGAGGAATTCCGACCACCTAGCCTGTCGGCGATTTAGCAATTTGGTGGTTGTGAAGTACTCTAGGTTCTTATGGTCAGAGAGGACCTCGATAACCCCCTTTGCCGATTCCAGGTGTGGTCTCCATTCCTCGAATGCTCACACAATGGCCATTAACTCCTTATTATAGATTTTGTAATTACACTCCGCCGGGGAGTGCTTTTTGGAGAAATAGGCCACTAGGTGGAGGACTCCATCAACACACTGGGACAGGATTCCGGCGGAGACATAGTCGGAGGCGTCCATTTCCATGATGCACTCGCTATCAGGGTCAAAATGGGGCAGGGGGGCTAAACAGAAGGCTTCCTTGAGGTTCTGGAAGGCGGATTGGGCTTCTGGATTCCAGTGGAAGGCCCTTTTTGTTAGGTGTGAGCCAGCTTCTACCTTCGTTTTTGTCAAGGCCGTCAGGGGTGCCGCGATTCTTGAGTATCCCAGGATAAATCGGCGGTGGAAGTTGGCAAATCCTAGGAAGGCCTGCACATCCTTCAAATTGGCTGGGGTTTCCCACTCTTGGATTGCAGCAACTTTGGCGGGGTCCATCCTAATACCTTCCGTGGTTATGATCAAGCCCAGGTACTTCACCTCTTGGACGTGGAATTCGCATTTTTCAGGCTTAAGGTACAGCCCAGCCTGCTCCAGCTTCTCCAAGACTTGCCTGACATGGATTTTGTGCTCTGCCAGAGTATCTGAATAGATCAAGATATCGTCGAGGTAAGCCGTGCAGAACACGTCCAGGAAGTCTCGCAGAGTGTCGTTAATAAAGTGTTGGAAAGAGGCCAGGGCATTAGTCAAGCCGAAGGGCATGACATTGTATTCGAAGTGGCCGTAACGTGTCCGGAAGGCAGTTTTCCACTCCTCCCCCTCAGCGATCCGTACCAGGTTGTACGCCCCTCTCAAGTCCAATTTGGTGAAACATTTTGCCTTGGAAAGCCTGGCTAATGTCTCCTAGATTAGGGGTAGGGGGTACCTCTTTTTGACCGTTATCTCGTTTAGGCCCTGGTAATCGACACACAACTGGAGAGAGCCATCCGATTTCTTCATGAAAAGCACTGGGGCACCCACTGGTGAGGAGCTGTGGCGAATGAAGCTCTTGTTGAGGTTTTCCTCCAAGTATTTCTTCAAAGCTTCCAGCTCCAACCGTGACATTCCGTAGAGGGGCCCATAGGGAGCGGTTTTACCCTCTATCAGTGGAATCGTGTGGTCATATGGCTGGTGGGGTGCGAGTTTTTTTGCAGCCTTTTCTGAGAACAGGTCGATGAATTCGTGGTATTCGTCTGGGACCATGGACTTCCACTCCTCCTTCGACCGGGTCTTACCAATCTCCAGATTTACCTCATGTATGGACAGAGCATGAGCCTTCAGCTTGTGCCTCCTGGTGAGGTAAGCGAAAGCTCCTGCCCCGATAAAGCTAATGTTGAGGGACTTTAGGGGACCAGGAGAGCCAGGAGACGCGGGAGGGACAGGGGGCACGAGGGGGACAGGGGGAACAGGGGAATTGGCATCAATGTGTGCGGACGGGTGTGCCACCTGGATCGGGTGCATTATCGGGGGTGGCAAGGCACACAGCCCAGTAACGGTAGCCCTCGGATTCCCGCAGTGCTTTTTGCAATACTGGCTGTTGAACTGCAGGGTATAAGAGCCGAAGCTGACTGATACATCATGCATTCTCAGCCATGGGATTCCGAGTACAATCGGGTATTTGAGCTTTGTCACGAACATTGGGAGGTCCTCCGAATGGTCTCCAATGGCACTGGGCAGACATGCGAGGTCGGTAATAGCCCCAGAAGAGATGGGGCGGCCATCAATGACATCGAGAAGACGGGGAGTCTTTAACCTGTAGGTTGGTATGGAATTTTTACTGACGAAGGTCTGATCAATGAATGCAATTCCCGAAACACCACAATCTATGAGAGCTAATGTTACCACTGTTTTACAATTGAATTTAACAGTTATTGGTACTACAAAATGCTCGCCAAACAAGCGAGATTCATCAACAGACATAGGTGCGGGCAAAGAAAACGCAGACAAAGATAAATGACCCTGAGCAGGTCCCTTGCTAGTGTCAGTAACTAGGCAAGGGACTCCCCTTTTCCCGACTCTTCAACTTCCTCGATCCGTGACTCGGAGATGGCATGAGCGGCCATCGAGCGGTTTTTGTGGAGGGGACATGCCGCGATAAAATGGTCCCCTTTCCCGCATGCTATACATAGCCCGTTCATTCGGCGGTGATCTCTCTCCTCCTAGGTTAACGGTGGCCTACCTGCTGATAGGTCTATAGGTGCGGCACCACCTGCCACGAGAGAGGGGTGCGCGGGTTTGTTGGCCGAGGCCGGGACTTGGGCAGGCTTGGGGGTCGGTTGCTGTTGTTGGTGTTGCTGAGGTTGCTGAGGTGAGTGGGTGGCAGGGCGGAAGGTAAGGCGATGTCTCAACCTAGCCATCCGTTGTTCCACCCTGGATGCCTGGTCGATTAATTCATCGAGACTCTTGGTCTCTGGGAGGGTGACCATGGCCTGTTGAAGTTCGTCATTCAGTCCCTCCTGGAACTACTCGAGCTTTGACTGGTCATTCCACAATACTTCTGATGCCAGCCTGGAGAACTCTGCCACATATGTGGACAGATCCGAATTACGTTGTTTCAGGGCTCGGAGGGCTCGGCTAGCCGTGCCCACGGCATCAGGGTCCCCAAAAGCCCTGTCTAGAATAGCGAAGAGTGCCGGGATGCCGTCCAGCTTAATCCCAGTTTCGAGGATATATGGCTGGATTTGATCTACTGCCTTACCCTCCAGCAGGACAAAGACATAAGCCAATCGGTGTTGCTTGGATGGGAATCTGGCTGAGTCCCTATTGAGTTTGAGGTTTACCGAGTTCTTCCAAGCTCGGAGGCGAGCCCTATCCCCATTGAATTTGGGGGGGGTTGGAATACTTTCGATTTTGGCGGTTGCTGCGGAGGGTGGGGTTGCCGACATAGCGGCCATAGCGCGGTTGAGGGTCTGGATTGTGGTTCGCTCGTTGGCCAGAGCGATGGTGGCATTGTCAAGGTCGTTTTGGAGTACTGTGATTTCTTCATCGGCGGATCTTAGTTTTCGTTCAGCCACGGCCAAGCTATTGCCGAGTTCGGCCCCGATGGCATCCATGGCCTCGAAGATGTCGATGATCTCTCGACGATAGGCATTCAATTCGTTTGGTCCTGAAGGTATAGGGGAGTTCCTCCAGGTTTGAAACCTGACAGCGGGTGGAGAGGTTCTGGACATGACAGCGTACCAGTTGGTCGAGAAGATCCAACGTAGTGTAACGAGGCTCAGGGGACGTGGCGACCAAGGGGTACGCCTAGGCAGTGGACAAGGAGATCGTATACGTAGGAACGCTACGTGTATGATAGAGGAAGGCTGGGATGGGGGCAAGGGCAAGAGGCAAGAGAGGCAGAGGGTAAGGGACACGAGACACGCGGAAGCAGTTGCCGCGTGTGTCAAGGGAGGCAGCTGGGCTGCAGAGACAAGGCGAGGCAAGGCAAGGAGGTGCACAAGGGAGATGCACCAACGTGGAGAGAAGCAAGGCCCTGTATTGGATATACAAGACGTTGGATGGGGATCCAACAAGAGGGCGGAGGGACGAAGATATATATACATGATTCCAGGCCAAGGCCGTGGAAGGAATAAGCTTCCCGAGATTCCTAACTCGGAAGCTAAGATAACAAACACCCATCGACGACACCCGAATAAGCCTGTTCGAGTGTCAAATCAAGACTAAGAACACGGTTGTGACACTTCGCCACGTCCCCCAAGCCTCGTTACACCCAATACAGGACCTTGCTTCTCCCAGCGCTCGTGCAACTCCCTTGTGCACCTCCTTGTCTCGTAAAACAGCTCTGCAGCCACAGCTGTCTCCTTCCGACATACGCGGCAACCGCTTCCGCGTGTCTCTTGCCTCTTGCCCTTGCCCCCGTCCCAGCCTTTCCCAGTCACACACGTAGCGTTCCTATATATGTGTTACTCTAGCCCTGCCCTTTCCTAGCCCCTAGCCTTTCCCCTGATCACACACATAGCGCTCCTACATGTGTCTTACCTCGTTCCTGTCCTCACCCCGGCGTACCCCTTAGTTGCCTTATCTCCGGAGCCTTTATTACAGCCATCTGACCTTATATTGTCTTTCTCCAGTTCGAGGAGATGTTCTGAATTCTAATACCTTTTCAACTTCATAACGATCATCTTGAATTGGTCCTGCTTCCTGAGATTGTCTGTGAGGGAACTCAGTAGGATTGTTTTTATAGTAAGGTTTGAGTTTCCTGATATGAAAAGTATTATATATGAGGTGGAGGTTAGGTTGACTGGATAGGTCTAGGCTATAGTTATTACATTTTCGATTACTAGAAATAATAGTAAATGGGTCTAGCCATTTTCATTTGAATTTGGGTAAGACATTTGATAGATTGATATTTTCTGAAGAAAGCATAACTTGTTGTACGACTGAGAATTTGGCTGTATTGGGTAGTCGTTTGTTCACTTGAGTTGCTTGAGTCTTTTTCCTGTCATATAGATTTTTAGATATTACCTCATGACATTCATTCGCGGGTACATATGCATTAATGGAGTATGGAAGTATCGATACACCAAGATATGCATTAAAACCAAATAGTGTGGAAAAGGGACTATTCTGTCTAGCAGCATTATACCTAGAGTTAAGTTTCAACTATATCTCTGGTAGTTTCTGTAGCCAATCAAATCCTTCGATTTTACAGGCTCTTGCTACTTGTAGAATTTCTTTGTTCACAATTTCTGATTGTCCGTCTATACATGGATGATATGCGGTGGACAGTTCCAACCTGATTCCTTTATTCCTAGCCTAATCTTAAAAGTGCGTTGACATAAAAAGAGTATCACAGTCAAAAACAATACTGTAATGGAGAACGTTATCTCATTGCTTATATAATTGATTATATACTTTTGTATTTCCTATATTACTACTATGTTTATGTAACTAAGCTCTCGGTTGAAGGACTAGCCTTCTACCACCTCCTATTGCTTTATAAGCGTCCATAGCACGCGGAATCTGCCATGGGAAGTTCCATGGCACTTGCCATATGAAGACACCCTCATTATGGCCGCGTGACCTCTGTTTAAGGCGTGTGACTCATTACTATGGCCACATGAGCATCGTTTATGGCATGTGACTCATTACTATGGCCACATGACCCCTTTTGTACAGCGCACCACCTTCTGGTATGCCACCCTTTATTGTATTTATTTCCTTAGTCATCAGATCTCAGAGGAGTATAAATAGGCCACTGGATTCCCTCTGGAATCCACAGAAAGACAAGAAGCAAACCAAGCAAGCCTTTAGAGCAAACAAGCCTATATTCCGATCAGATTAAGATCATATAGCTTAGATAGTACAAATCATATAAGATAGATTACACCAGTTAATTACTGTTCCCTTTGGGAACGTCCTACATAGTAATCTCCCTACCGTTCTGAGGTCTCACCTCAGCAGAACCGAAATACACAAACGTCCGTGCCTACGGATATAGATTGTATAAATGGTACCGAATGAATACTGTCTAGTACTATTCATTACATTTTTTTTAACTTACTTACCTAATCTTTACTCTTAAATCCAAGGCCTGATCAACCTTCGGATACCTTTATTACACTCACGCAAGTGTATACAATTCGACACTCAAGTGCACATATAAAATCGATATCGTTATTCAACTAGCTAGCCAACAAAAAAATCCAACAAACGAGATATCAGACTCTCAACTGCAGTACATCAACAAAAGACTTAGAAGTAAGTTAAGCAGAGCTCTAACGGGCAGTGGTATCCCATATTAAACAATCCCACTCTCGTTTACAACACTTTTCCCAATAAGATCAACAACTCATCTTGTACTCCTGGCAATCGCCATTACATCTGTACCTGTAAATCCAGTACACCATTGAAAAACCGGCCCCCCAGGTCCCAGGAATAATTGGTCTAAACAACCAAGCGTCACAATCCCAAAGCTCAAATCTCGCTGCCTCCACTGCAGCCATTTCCTCCAGAAAAGAATTACCTCCATCAGAACCTTCCTTAGGCCCAGACATCTCTACCAATACCTCTGTGCCCCCAACGTCTACCTCAACACACCAATCAGAAAACGTGACACTCTTGCCGGAAGAACTAGAACTAGATTCTAGACCAGTAGACGAAGAAAAACCAGGACCATAAGAAACATCAGGATCCTGACATCCAGCCTCACCAGCCTTGTGAGCCACCGAGCCAACAGAACCGTCAGTCGAACGGAGATCATAAAGATCATCAGCCACCACACCATCAGCACAGAAAGGTACCAAAGAAGAAAAGTAACTTGACGATCGTATCACATAACCAGCTGCATTTGGTTGCGGACAGACAACGAAATCAGACATAATGGCGTCTGAACTTAGTAAGAAGACTAAGAGGTCGAGACGGTTAACTATGTTACCCGAAGATATTAAGAAATTAGTAGAAGAAACTCCCAGAAAGACCAGATTTGTAGTTCCTAATACGGAAGGGGAAATAAATCTGCCCATGGATATAGAAATAGGAGAACCAGGTGGAGCAGGAACTAAACTATATTTTAGTATGGCTTTACCTCTCGCACCAGAAGAATTTTGGGATAGACATCTTCCAACAATTGAGGAGATTTTGAAATATACTCGCTCAATGGGACATGCCCAACAGTATCATCCTGATGATACTCGACTCTTAATGGAAGCTGTAGTAAAACACTATTTATAGCTAACACCTTACCCATTCAAAGAAAAGACTTAGAAATAAATGCATTTTTAAGTAAAGAATTAAAGAAACCTGTTGTTCCACTCTTAAGGAAACCGAATTGGGTAATACATAACTGGGAAGAAATAATAGCATTCATGATGAGCAGCACTCATCTAGAAGAATCAGTACATACCTCGGAGGATTTTTTCAATCCTAGCAAAGAACTTCCAGGAGCGTTCCTGAGAACACCAAAAGATCAATTGAAAGGCAAAGGTCGAGCACCTGAGACACCAGCAAGGAGGACTGGGTCAGCCAAAGAACCAAACGACAAAGACCAACCACCAGAAGATATAGAATTACCAGAAGACGATGATGATCTAGATACAGGACTAGACCAACAGCAGCAGAAAACACAAGGAGGAGGACGAGACCCCGATGATAGCGGAGATGATAGCTCAGACTCTGAGAAGGCATCATCAGTTGCAAGTCAAACTCTTAAAAGAAAACCCAAACGAGGGAAATCAGTCGAACACCAACAATGGGAATCTACAACAGGAATAGTTACAACGGGTAACCATAAAGCAACGAATGCTTTCAAAGGAATAAAGATTGATATGCCAGAACAATTAAAAGGAGAAGACAAAAAATGGCAAGACTCACAATATTTTGACTCTTGGGCCACAGCAATGCAACGTTGGTTTTTTCTCAAAAGAATAGATTTAGAAGCCGCTTCAGCTCTGGAAATTGTTGGATTCAGAATGGAAGGAAGCGCGCTCACTACTTATAATCAATTCCTAAGAGAAAAAGGAAAGAATGCGACAGCTATATCGATAGCCATCAAGGATAAAAACAATAACAATAAAATCAAAGAATGACCCTTATCAAGACAGGTACCAGATTTTAGCAAGGTATTCGTTAAAGCTAACGAACACCCCGCACTAGCTTTAATGGATCTCCAAACAAAGGGAGAAGACTTAATTAATTCTCAATTTGTACACCTATACAAAATACCGACTAGAAGTATTGAGAAGAAATCATTAAGTACTGTAATTAAAGGCTCAAAAGGAACGATAGACAAAGCTTGTACTATCAAACTTGATTGGATAGGTTATGTAGAAGAACGAACGTTCTATGTAGCTCATTTGACTGGATAGGACATGATACTAGGAGAACCTGCTCTCAGCAAAGTGCGAGCAATAAATCCTGCCCATCAGGAACCAGTTACTATCCAACCGGAAAACATTCTACGATTCCAGCTAAGCGTATGGAAGGGATCTAGAACCATGGCGAATGGTATAAGATCAGCGTATACACAGGTCAGCTGTGAATCAGTCGCAGATTATAGTGAACTGGATAATTGGGAAAATATTAGTGACGCAGACGAAACCGATTCAGAAAGAGAACTCGTGACAGCTGTTTCTACGGTACAGAAACAATTCAACCCTGTAACGGAGTTTCCCTTATTATTTTCCAAGACAATTCCACGGGAATTACTGCCACTAAGAAAAATTAATCACTCTATCAAACCAAAAGCAGGAGCTACTTGGATACCAAAATGGCGACCCTCAGGACATCGATTTAGACAACAAATCCATGACAAATTAGTCGAAAAAGAAGCATCAGGTCGCATATATAGAGTAGAAAATGACACAAATGCTGTAGTCATGTTCACTATCCCTAAACTAGATAAACCGGAAGAAGCTCGACATGTCAATGACTGTCGAGACCGCAATTTAGCCGTCGAACCGGATCACACCCCATTGCCAGATATTAATGAAGCAATTGAACTAGTAGCGGAGAATCCCATTTGGACTAAGGTCGACTTAGCCGACAGATTTTTTAATATCAGGAACGATGAAGAATCTGAGCAATACTCTACCTTTTTATGTCACGTGGGATATTTCAGAAGTAGAGTTATGCAACAAGGGGATCGTAACGCACCAGCTACCATGGTTCGTATTATGCATGAAATTTTCAAGGACATGGTCTATAAAAATTTAATTATCTATATTGATGATATTATTATATTCTCTAAAACGTATGAAGAATATATAGAATTATTGAAGAAAGTACTTCAACGTCTACAGGATGAGAAATTCTATCTCAAAGAAAGCAAATGCCAGTTCTTAACTCCAAGATTGGAAATCTTAGGACACGTTTTGACATCAGATGGATTACATGTAGACCCGAAGAAGAGGACTACTATATTAACATTTCCGACTCCTACAAGAAAAAAGGATCTTAGAGGATTCCTTGGAATAGTTAATTATCTCAGCAGATTTATTCCTGACTTGGCATCGTATGCAAGCACCCTGTCAGAACTGCAAGGAGAAACAAAGAAATGGGAATGGACAGATACTCATAACGTAGCGTTTGAAAAACTCAAGGAACTCGTGAATTCCCCACATGTTTTAAAACCCTGGAATAATGAATCTACTGAACCCAAATATTTAGTCTGTGATACTAGTGATGTAGGACTAGGATCTTGGATAGGTCAAGGACCGTTGACGCACATCAGACCATCATGCTTCCACTCTAGAAAATTTAATCCAGCACAACTCAATTATCCTACCTTTCAAAAGGAATTATTAGCGATTATTGACTCATTAAAATTTTTTGAAGCACAATTGAGAGGTCACAAGTTCACTATCCTTACCGACCACAAACCGTTAGTAACCTTCCATACTCAAACGCCTGCAAGTCAAAAATTGAGGCGATGGCAAGATTACCTAATGGAATTTGATACAGACATACAGCATACCGCAGGAAAGGAAAATTTGATAGCAGACGCTCTATCAAGAAAGCATAAATACTTGGATACTCCCACCACCGAGGACGATTATATCTCCAACAGCATCGATCCTCCTAACTACATCTACAACCGCAACATCTCTACCAACGCTTTAAGAACTTTCCAATCACCAGAAACCTCTACTCAGAACAATATGGTTTCTTGCGGAGCTATTAATTTCAAGCATGTCAACTGCGACTTCAACAAATGTCGTGGAAGAGCCAAAGAACTTGTACACCATATCTTCTGTCCATACTTCGAGGGCATCCAGGATGAAGAAAGCGAATATGATATGATGAAGGAAGAAGAGTCCTCAGACGACGAGACTCTATCTACTATACCAGAAGAAGTTTTCAGCGGGTATGATCGTGTACCCAATATAAACAAGAACAAACCCTTAACAGTTCTTGGACTAAGATATAGGCCTCCATCTTCTGAAAACGCACAACAAAATACCCTCGCTCATGAAGAAGTGAAAGAAATTGCTATCGACCTGGCTCATAGCAATTGGCAACAACACAAAAGAATGCACTGGTCCTTTTGCCGTGATTTTTACTGTCCAGTTCATGGCAGCTCCCACGCCATGAACAACCGCATGTTCACCGTCGAAACATGTGCAATCTGCAACCACCATGGACATGGCAGTTTGAACTGTGACCTGACAGCCTCAGTTCTTAAGAAGGAGAAGGAATTTCTTACGACTCGTATTGGCATATCCTAGCTGCAAATGAGCCTCAAAAGGAACTAGCACCAGTACAACAAACGCCAGCTTATCCACCTCCACCAGCTCTCAGCTGAGAAGAAGCTATTCAGGAAATCGGAGAATGGCAAAAAGATGGATGCTAACAAGCCGACACAACCCACTCTCCAACCCAGCATTAAGTTCAGTAACCCTACCGAACAGATGACCAACCGACAAATGGAACAGGAGATCATGAATACTCCTGTTGCCCCACAACAACATGGAATGCACCTCAACAACCAGCTGCAACCACTAGCAGCAGCAACGCAATTCCAATCAACACCGCCGCCGTCACTACTCGTTCTAAAAAGCGAGTAGCCATTGACGAAGATTTACCCTCCTTCATTCAAGAAACCAAGACCTCCCGACAGCGTTATGATTTCTGTAAGTTCTCAGGACATAATGCTTCTACATGCAAGGAGAAGAAACCCACCATCAATGACTTCAACACAAGGATTGAACTGACCCTCAACAAGCTCATTGAAGAGAAGCACATCAGCGACGGATGGGAAGACGACAAGGACTACTTCATCACACACTGACTTGACCAAGGAACAGGTATGAAAGCCGCGTATCAATCATGCATGAGAGTATATCCTATCTGGAAGAACTACTATGATACCTTTGTGAACCGTAAGGATCATAGAATAAAAGATGGATTTTTGTATGTCAAGAACCGACAAGGACAATGGAGACTAGTCTTGCCCTCTACCTTTAACATCGAAGGTAAGAACTATCTCGAATTGGTTATTAAAGATACACATGAAGCAACTACTCATGGTGGCATTGAAAAAACGATGAAATATCTTACTGACCGATATGATTGCCAGTCCTTTGCAGAACTAACTAAGGACTATATCAGAAGTTGTGATACTTGTCAATGGACAAAGTATTCCAACAAGGCGCCACTTGGACTCGTAACCCCATTACATGTACCAAGCAGGCCATGGACTGACATATCGATGGATTTTCTTAAAGTAGCACCTGTGTTTACTAAGTGTTCAATTTTGTACCCGAATATTCCTGTTGAAGAAGATCATGTAGTTTGTATTTCACGACTTTGGACGATTGTTGATAGACAATCAGGATTTAAGTTTCTTATTCCTGTCTCAGATAATTTCACAGCAGAACAATCTACTGCTACCTTTGATACTCATGTAGTCCCGACAATGGGATACCCTTTCTGTATTGTTTTTGACTGCGACACTCTTTTTATGTCAACGCACTTTCAAGATTGGGCTAGGAATAAAGGAATCAAGTTGGAACCGTCTACCGCATATCATCCACATGTAGACGGACAATCGGAAATTGTAAACAAAGAAATTCTACAAGTAGCAAGAGCCTGTAAAATCGAAGGATTTGATTGGCTACAGAAACTACCAGAGATATAGTTGAAACTTAACTCTAGATATAATGCCGCTAGACAGAATAGTCCCTTTTCCACACTATTTGGATTTAATGCACATCTTGGCGTATCGATACTTCCATACCCCATTAATGCATATGTACCAGCAAGTGAACGTCATGAGGTAATGTCTAAAAACCTATATGACGACAAGAAGACTCAAGCATCTCAAGCGAACAAACGTCTACCCAATACAGCCAAATTTTCAGTCGGACAACAAGTTATGCTTTCCTCAGAAAACGTCAACCTATCGAACGTCTCACCCAAACTCAAACCAAAATGGCTAGGCCCTTTTCCCATTATTTCTAGTAATCGGAAACGCAATAACTATAGCCTAGACCTATCCAGTCAACCTGACCTCCACCTCATATATAATACTTTTCATATTAGCAAACTCAAACCATACTACAAAAACGATCCCACCCAGTTCCCTCACAGACAATCTCAGGAACCAGGACCAATTCAAGAAGATCGTTATGAAGTTGAAAAGGTATTAGAATTCAGAACAGCTCCTCGAACTGGAGAAAGACAATATAAGGTCAGATGGCTAGGATACACTCCTAAATATGATTCCTGGGTAAACGCCAAGGATATCACCACCGAAATTCTTCAAGACTTCTGGATGACCGGAAGTATGAAAGATACATTCAAGAGATGTCGAAGGACTAAAGAAAAACAAGGACCACGAACCAGAGATGAGACCCGAGCTCTCATCCAACAAAAACGAGATAGAATCATGAGTCAAGCAAACACTAAGGATATTCACGTTAATGCTAATGTATTAACAATGCATCAAATCTTAGGACGTATGGAAACCAATATGGCAGAGCGAAGGAAGTAAGGATAGGAAATCCTTCTATGTGGGGAAGTGTAATGGAGAACGTTATCTCATTGCTTATATAATTGATTATATACTTTTGTATTTCCTATATTACTACTATGTTTATGTAACTAAGCTCTCGGTTGAAGGACTAGCCTTCTACCACCTCCTATTGCTTTATAAGCATCCATAGCACGCGGAATCTGCCATGGGAAGTTCCATGGCACTTGCCATATGAAGAAACCCTCATTATGGCCGCGTGACCTCTGTTCAAGGCGTGTGACTCATTACTATGGCCACATGACCATCGTTTATGGCGTGTGACTCATTACTATGGCCACATGACCCCTTTTGTATAGCGCACCACCTTCTGGTGTGCCACCCTTTATTGTATTTATTTCCTTAGTCATCAGATCTCAGAGGAGTATAAATAGGCCGCTGGATTCCCTCTGGAATCCACAGAAAGACAAGAAGTAAATCAAGCAAGCCTTCAGAGCAAGCAAGCCTATATTCCGATCAGATCAAGATCATATAGCTTAGATAGCACAAATCATATAAGATAGATTACACCAGTTAATTACTGTTCCCTTCGGGAACATCCCACATAGTAATCTCCCTACCTTTCTGAGGTCTCACCTCAGCAGAACCGAAATACACAAACGTCCGTACCTACGGATATAGATTGTATAAATGGTACCGAATGAATACTGTCTAGTACCATTCATTACAAATACAGAAAGGGTATTCCATAGTCAATGTAACAACGACTCTGGAGACAAGGCGACCAAGGGGTATGCCGGCGCGAGGACAGGGATGAGGTGAGATACACGTAGGAGCACTACATGTGTGACTAGGAAAACTAGGCTTATCATAGACACCTGTCACGGATGTCACGAACGATATCACGGGGGCAGGATGTTCAGAAGGCAGGGGCTAGGGCAAGACACACGTAGAAATGCTATGTGTGTGATCAGGGGAAAGCTAGGACGGGGCAAGGGCTGGGGACAAGAGGCAAGGACAAGAGACACGTGGAAGTAGTTGCCTCGTGTGTCGGAGGGAGGCAGCTATACTGCAGAGTTGTTTGTACAAGACAAGAATATGCACAAGGGAGGTGCACAAACACTGGGAGAAGCAAGGTCCTGTATTGGGTATACAAGACATTGGATGGGGATCCAACAAGAGGGCGGAGAGAGCAAGCTATATATACAGGCTTCCTTCCTGGCAAAGGCCACCGGAAGGAATAAGTGTAAGGAAGTGGCTTACTCATACCCTATGACTAACCCTCTCCCTCACAAATGTATTTCTTATGTATTTTCTTACTAAGCAGCATCTCAAAATACACAACATTCTGTGTGCTGTCTGCCTTGCTAACATTTCACATGCTTTCACATGCTTTCACATGTTATCACATGCTTTCACATGTATAAGTCTAAGTTAAGACTTAACCTATTTTGTACTAGATAGTATTTGGAAGTACTATCTAGAGGATCAGATGATGTAGATCTTTATCACATGTAAGGGTCAGATGATGGTGCACTGCCTCAGCACTGCCCCAGCACTGCCCCGGTGGAAACACATATAGTCCCCTGAATTTCCCTTCAGTTGGACAGATAGTTAGAACTCAGAACATAGTTAGAGTACAATCAATATAGAAGTTCCACTGGTTAATTTCTAAGTGCCTTTGGCACTCCTATACTACTTTACCTATTACAGTAATCTTATGCTACTGGTAATAACTTTAATAGTGAGGATAAACAATACACTATTAGTAATCTACTTTGTAGTATACATTACTAGCCTGAGATTATCTGATTAGATTGATCCTTATCTAATCTAATCTGATTGTCCAGTCCCCCATACAACACTTTACATTTTTTTAACCTAAGAACTTGATTCTTACCTAACTAGGAAGGCCTGATCAACCTTACCTAATCAACAAAGTTTCTACCAACAAGAGTAGAAACTAAAGCCAGTATAAGCCTACAGCACAAAGCATAGTAGCATCAAAGTCTGACAGTCAGCAGTAAGACTATCCTCCAAATAGCAACAGTAAGACTATTTAACAAATAGCAACCAGTAAAAGCCTACAAGTAGTAGCAAAACAATATAAGAGGGCAACAACAACTGTATTTAACTGGCAAATACAAAGAAAGTAACAACTACCTAATTTGGAAACTCTGAGACCTGGAAACTGCCTCAGAAGTCCAATAAGGGTGTGGATTATAGGAACAAGTCCTATCAACATCCAAACTCCAGAGAGTATCCCAGCCCCACTCTCTACCTAGCCTAAAGAAAAATTGGGAATTCTCCCAGTAAGCAGAACAAGGAAGTTTCTGTACCTCTCCCTCCAAAAAGAACACAAGTACCTAGCAGTCCAACCCCTATCCTTCCACTCAACCTTCTTTCCAGCATTTAAAGGAAACCCTGCTCCAACAACAATCTCATCAACAAAAGTAACCCTTTTACCCTTCAACCTCCTCTCTCCCTTACCATAGTCAACCTTGGTATCAGAAGCAACAGAAAGAGGATAAGAAGGAAGTTGATAAGAAGTAGATCCTTCCTCATCAGGATCCACCTTAAAGAAAGCAGGAATAGAAGAAACAGAGTCCAAGGAATCAGTGGTATAATATCTGATAGACATGGAGACTCCTAGACAAAAAAGTACTAGTGTAATGGAAGGAGGAGCTAGGCCTAGGAAAGGCAGGAGAAAGGCAATGACAAGTGAGGAGCTAGAAGCACTCAAGGCTAAGTTAGTCAATACCCCTAAAAAGAAAGTTCCAGCTGGGAAAGACATTCCAGAAAGGAAATGGAAACAAGGGAAATAGTCATTGGGCCTAATTCATCAATGCCTGAAGTAAGGATTGTAACACCTCCTGCAACAAAAGCCTTTTGGGACAAAAATGAGTCATCATGGTACCAAAGGATATCACAGGTATTTATATACCTAACAATAAACAACATGTTGTCAAAAAGGAAAAAGGAACTATTAGCTGAAGCAGCAGAAAAGTTCATGATTTTTCAACAGAAAGAACAATTTGACAAGTCAGTTCAAATGGACTTTCAACTCTCATCTACCTCAAAGGCAGTATGGCCTTACCCTACCTATAACCCATGTAAAGGAGTTCCATGGCTAGCATTAAACTGGCCTTTCCTGACACAGTACATGCTTATGGGTAACCTTTATGACCTGGAAACTCCAGAAATAGTGCCTCCAATAACAGAACCTGTACAAAGTCATGAGGAAATAGGAAGGAAACTGTTTGGAGCTGGAGGCAAGGGTAAGGAGAAAAGTGTGCAGTATGAGGAAGAGAAAGATGAGGATTATGAAACAGATATAGAGGAAATATCTGAAAAAGACATGCCACCACCACCTAAAGACAGGAAAAAGCCAACACATACCAAAAAGGGTAAGACTCCTGACAAGAAGTCTAGAAGGAGTACTAGTGGTGTGGCTGGAGGTGGCAGTGAGGACCCAGGATCTGGATCTGAGGGTGATGAGTCAGACAATGGCTCTGATGATGACAGGAAGAAAAGGTCAACTAGAGAACCTAGCCCTCACCACTTGGAATGGTCTAAAAAGACTGGTCAAAAGATACCAACACAACAAGTCAGCAAATCCCTTGTCAAGAAGGCAAACAAACTTGCAAAAATTCCCAATCCTCCAATGATTGATGGAGTATCAGAGAAATGGAGGGACCAAACTACCTTTGACAATTATGTGCAACAGTTGCAGAAGTGGGTAGAGTATCAAGGGATGGATATAGCAAGTTGGGAAAGTCTGGATAGAGCAAGCTTTATGTTTGAGAAGAGTGCTCAGACTTGGTATAATCAGTACTGCTCTGAAAAGAAGAAGTTGAGGACAGGAATTTCCATGAATTTATGTTAAAACTGAGAGGTAAACTCATCTCTACAGTGGCACCTGAAGTTCTATGGAAACAATACCTGTCACACCATCAGAGGCCAGATGTTACTGTCATGCAGTATGCACAGAACCTGGAAGAATTCAAAATTAAGTGCAAGGATCTGAATGGTAAAGACATGATAAGTGATCATGCACTAAAAATGAAACTAGTAGATGGACTAGTACCCCTGCTTAGGGCTAAAGTCAAAGGATTGATATCATATGAGTCAACCTTTGAAGAAATATTGAATAAGATTGCAGTCCAGGAGGATGTACTGAAACAGGAAACTAAATCCTTGCAGCAGCACCAAAAGAAGGCTGATAGGCAATGGGGTCCTGGTAAACCTATGGAATGGACTAAGTCTGAATTCAAATTGCCTGAAAAAGTGGCTAAGAATGCAGCTAAAGTGGCAGGCAAGAAAGGTGGACCAGGTGGTCTCTATGGGAACTTCCCTAGTGCCAGAAAGGATAAAACTAAGTATACCCCTTATGGTGAACAAGAGAGAAAGAGGGAAGAGGCTGCAAGAACAGGGTCCTGTTATCACTGTGGCAAACAGGGTCATACTTCCAGGGATTGCCCTAATAGGAAGGTGTCTTCAGCTTACCAATATATGGGATCTAGACCAGGAGTCAGAAGATTCCCACCTTATCAACCATTCAGACCTAAGCCAACTTGGCCCCCACAGAAAGTGAAAACAGCTTATCAGGAGATTAATGTGAAACAACAAGAGTCAGCTGCACTTCAGGTTATGAGAAACCCTAATGACTCAAGGAAGTTCTTAGTGCCAGAAAGCCATAGAACTTCTAATGCAGCTGAAATTAAAATTAATGGACATATTGCTTATGCACTATTTGATCCATGTACATCAGGTGGAGACCTGATATCAGCAAATTATTGTCAGCTGTTTAATATACCCTTGAAAGAGATCAGCAAGAAACCTCTAGAAACTGCAATTAAAGGCAGCAGATCTCAAATGACAAATACAGCAACAGTCACAGTAAATCTACAAGGATACCAAGAAACTAGGACATTCTATGTGGCCAACCTGAAAGACTGGGATGTTATATTTGGGGAACCTGCTCTGAGGGATTATAAAGCAATTATGAATGTCAAAGATAATGCAATTACTATACAACCCACAGGCAGGACAAGGATTGATATTAATATGCTCAAAACCAAGGATACACTTGGAAGAGTCACAACTGCAGCTATGAATATAGGCAGGACAGAAGAAGATTGGTTCAAAAGGGATGATCCAATGGCTATTGTGACTGAAGTTGGAGGTAGATTAATACACCACCCAAAACCAACTACAGCAATACCTTGGATACAGGATGATCTGTCAGAAGACCTAGAAGAAGACCAAGAATGGTCACAAGAGTGGTTTGACTCATCAGATTGGTCAGAGCTAGAAGATGATGGAAGCTCTCCAGTCATTACAAATGCAGTTAATCTGGAAGAAGTGGAGTTTAATATATTTGAAGAATTCCCTGAACTATTCCCAGAAGATAAGCCAACTGCATTACCACCAATCAGAGAACCTTATGACATCATGCAACATAAAATTATAGTTCCTGATGGTGCAACTTGGGAACCTGCATACTATACAAACTATACAAGGTTTCTGGATCAAGTGACTGAGAAAATGAGGACAGAGCTAGAATCTGGAAGGATAGTACCATCTAGCTCACTCAACAGTATCCTTATGTTTACACAGCCTAAAAGGGATTTAGATAAGAATGGCAAACAACAAGCCAGATTCTTATTGCACTGTGTACCTAGAAATAAGCTAGTACAAAAGGATAAAACACCCATGCCAAATATCAAAGCAATACTGGACTGGATAGCTAGCAAGGAATATATTTCAGCAGCTGATCTGGCAGATGGCTATCACAATATTAGGCATGCACATGAATCAGTAAAACATAGCACCTTTACAAATCATCTAGGGAAATTTGACTCATTGGTCATGCAGCAAGGTGATTGCAATGCACCTGCAACCATGATGAGGGCTATGAACTGGTTATTAAGGGATTATATTGGAAAGACTGTCATGGTTTATTTAGATGACATTCTAATTGGCACAGATACCCTGGAGGAACATAAAGAAGTGTTGAGAGGGATCTGCAGGATATTGGCTAGAGAAAAGTTTTTCTTCAACAAAAAGAAATGCCAAATCCTGGCTCCAAGGCTAAAGGTACTGGGATTCATTGTCACCAAACAAGGGTTAGAAATGGATCCAGAAAAAATCAACTCAATAGCAAATTACCCAATCCCTGACTCAAAAAAGAAATTGCAAAAGTTTCTGGGGATGGTTAATTACTTGAGAAGGTTTTGTCCAGAATTGGGAGCTGTAGCCAAACCACTATCAGAATTGCAAGGGTCAACAAAGAAGCACATGTGGACTCCCTTGCATAATGAGTCATTTGTGAGAGTTAAAGAGCTAATAATGAGCAATAAGGTGCTCAAGCCAATTAATCATGACTCAGGCCTTCCAATCTATTTAATTACTGATGCCAGTAATACAGGGATTTCAGGATGGATTGGCCAAATGGAGAATGGTGTTATCAGGCCAGCAGAATTTCACTCTAGGAAATTAAATGATGGACAAATGAATTACACAACAACTGATAAGGAATTATTAGCAATTGTTGACTCACTAAGGTATTTCAGGCCTGAACTACAGGGTCACAAAGTGATCATCCAAACAGATCACAAACCCTTAGTCACATTTATGGATAGTATCCCTGAAAGTCAGATGAAGAGAAGGTGGCAAGAGACTATGAGTCAGTTTGACCTAACCCTAGAATACATTCAGGGCAAGGACAACCACATAGCAGATGTACTGTCCAGAGGAGTATATAGTCCCTCTGGAACCCCCTCTACTGGACAGTCTTCTCACCACACAACTGCTTTACTACAACATCCAGTAGTAACCAACCACCTCTCTGTTCCACTACAAACTTTCAAGAAAACTCCTCCCCCACATTCTCCATCACCACAATGCCTTCCCCAAACCAACTCAGAATTAGAGGAGCCACTGGGAGACCAGTGTCCCCACCCATTCTTGGGAGAAATTCTCCCAACACCATCACCAGGAGAAGGAGGCTCCCTCCTCTCCAAATCACCACTACCAACCTCCCACCAAGACAGGTGCAGGAGGTTGATCCTACCAGGCCTGTCTGGCATGACAGAGAAGGCCTAAATGCAGTCTTTGAGGCTGAAAGGTACCAACCAACAGTTGAAGATGATCCTGAACCTGATGAATCTAACACACCACAAAGAAATTTCAGGCTCAGAAGGCTCCAGCAGGAGCCAGCAGCAGTCCAAACTGCTGCCACCACTACCAGGGCCCAGGCCCAACAGCAACAACAACAGGAGGAAGAGAGAGGAAGGTCAGTTACAAGAAAACCCAAGTTTCAAGTGGTTATTAACAAAGAGCCTAGTACCTCCTCTCCCTCTACCATTGCTGCCCCTGAGGCAGAGGACCCACAGGAATGGACCCTTGTGGATGAGTCCTCTGACTCAGATGAACCTGAGGAATGGGAAAGAGCCAGGGAACCCATGACTACAGAACAGATGGAACAGTCCTTGAGAAGGGCTGACAGGGGTTCTGTGGTTGTGGGAAACCTTCAGGAGTGGAACCCTACTCTTGAAGGTACCTTGAAGAGAAGGGCTGTCTCACCTAAGTGCAAGGATGAGGCAGACAACAAGAAGGTGCACTTCCAGCCTCCTCCTCCTCCAGGAGCCTCACCTGCATCCTCTGTCAGCACCCTTCCTGACATCTTCCCTGAGGATCCAATCCTCCCATCTTCCTCCAACAGAACTCAACCCAATGACTTCTGTTCCCAATGTGGTAAAGTGGGCCACAAAACTTCCCAATGCAACAACACAGAATCCTAGGATTAACCTCTGTGACAATTGTTGGGCAATGGACACTTTAAGGAGGACTGCCCCAAAAGGACTAAGTTTCCTCCTCCAGGTGTACCAACTGCATGGAAACAACTCACCTCAGCAACAAATGCCCCCTTGACAACAAACTCTTCCCACTGCAACATCCACTCCCAGCAGAAACCATCAAAAAATGCACCATATGCAACCAAGATGGTCACTGGTCCCACCTATGCCCAAATCTCCCAAAAGTCACTACCACAGGAGGAAAAGAGGTACCAAGATGCAAGTATTGTCTTGGCCACCATAACCTGAACAAAAACTTTGTCAGCTCCTGTGATACTAGAAAGAATAATTTGAAGGCCCTCAATAAGCCCTTCCACAATAGTGACTACCTGAAAAAGGCAATAGGGGTCCAGGATGAAGTTGAAAAGAGCATGGAACCAGATTTGGTAATTGCTGAGTGGATAGGAGATCATGAGTTGGAATGGCATTACAGAGAAGAGTTGGAAAAAGATACAGTGTTTGGACCACTGTACTTAAGAGTTAAGAGAGGAGAGCAAGTACCTACAGTAAAGGTACAGGATGGGTTTATGTACCTCTTGAAGAAGTTTGCTTGGAGGATGGTAATTCCAAAGGATTACAAGTTAAAGGTAACCCTGCCTCTGAAACCCTTATCCAACAAGCACATGTCACCACTGGACATGGAGGCCTTGAAAAAACAGCACAAGAGCTTACCAATAAGTACATCTTTCAGGATTTTTATAAGCAGGTTGAACAATTTGTGAGGAGTTGTGAGACCTGCCAAATCACCAAAGGATCCACACAGAAACCCCCTGGATTCCTTACTCCTCTGAATGTACCTACTAGGCCATGGGGTAGTATGGCTATGGATTTTCTTAGTATGGAACCTGTTATGATTTCATGTACTGAATTTACTCTTGGTTACAGAACTGCTAAAGATGACAAGCCTCATATGTTGTTATTTCATAAGTTGTTAGTCATGACTGACAGGTATTCTGATTTCACATTCTTATTACCTGTTGCAGACAATGTTGATACATTAGGGGTCATTGATATCTTTGAAAGATTCATTAAGCCTAATATGGGTTTCCCTTATGAAATTGTTTCTGACCAAGACCCCTTGTTTATGTCTACTGTTTTTCAAGATTGGATGCAGAAAAATGGAATTATGCATAAAGCATCTTCCACATATCACCCCCAGACTGATGGGACAAGTGAAAGAAAGAATAGGACAATTATTCCTATGTTTGCAGCCAAGAAGCTGGAGCAAGGAATGAATTGGGTACAAGCCACACCTTCTGTTCAAACAGAGGTGAATGCAAGAGTTAGTACTACAAGAGGACTTTCTCCCTTTTTTACCAAGCTAGGATACCAGCCTAATTTGTCACCACCAATCCTACCTCACCCAATTCCTACCTATTCAAACCCTACAACCAGATTTTACCAGGTTGCTGAAAACCTTACCAAAGCAAAAAAGGACCAAATTCAGCAAGCCAACAAACACAGAAGAGCCTCCCCTGATTACCAAATCAATGATCAGGTGATGCTGTCAACAAAGAACCTCCCAGCAAGGTACCACTCCTCCAAACTATCCCCAAAATGGATAGGCCCCTTCACCATTACCAAATATTCACCATGGAGTCAAAATGCTCAACTTGACTTCACTGACTTCCCTGACCTCAATAATATCAACAATTCCTTCCACACCTCACTTCTCAAGTCCTTCTTCCCTAATCCAATACAACTGTTCCCCTCCAGAACTCTGGAACAACCAGGACCAGTTAAGGAAGACAGGTATGAGGTAGAAAGAGTGTTGGAATTTAGGTCACAACCTAGAACAGGGAAGCTACAGTACAAGGTGAAATGGAAGGGATGGCCTCATAAATTTGATGAGTGGGTATATGCTGATGGTGTTGATGAGTCATTGAAAAAACAATTCTGGTTGACTGGTAGTAAGCAAGCAACTTACAAAAAGAGAAAGGTTGGTGAGAATAAGCTTGGAAAAAATAAGACAAGGAAAGAAACCTTGGAAATGATTAATAATGAGAGAAAGAAAGTCCTTGCTCCCCCTGTTTCATCTAATGCAGTCAAGATTGACAAAGGCAAAGGAAAAGAGGTGGACTTACCCCAAATGATGCTTAGACATTTCTTCTTGGAAAAACAGCCACAAGAGGTGATTGGTCAGTATTTTGATGACATTGCTGTTAACAAGGCTCTCAAGGAGGGGTATAATGATGTCAGGTATGACTCAGGAGCAAATGGTAGTAGTTCTTACAAGGATAGGAACAATAGGTATTATGGGTTGAATGTTAACTACTAATGTACATAACCCATCTCCCCTGTTTATTTCTTAGGATGGAGTTTTTATCTAAACAGGGAGGCATGTAAGGAAGTGGCTTACTCATACCCTATGACTAACCCTCTCCCTCACAAATGTATTTCTTATGTATTTTCTTACTAAGCAAGCATCTCAAAACACACAACATTCTGTGTGCTGTCTGCCTTGCTAATATTTCACATGCTTTCACATGTTATCACATGCTTTCACATGTTACTCACATGCTTTCATATGTATAAGTCTAGGAAAGACTTAACCTATTTTGTACTAGATAGTATTTGGAAGTACTATCTAGAGGATCAGATGATGCTAATCTTTATCACATGTAAGGGTCAGATGATGGTGCACTGCCTCAGCACTGCCCCAGCACTGCCCCATTGGAAACACATATAGTCCCCTGAATTTCCCTTCAGTTGGACAGACAGTTAGAACTCAGAACATAGTGAGAACTCAGAACATAGTTAGAGTACAATCAATATAGAAGTTCCACTGGTTAATTTCTAAGTGCCTTTGGCACTCCTATACTACTTTACCTATTACAGTAATCTTATGCTACTGGTAATAACTTTAATAGTGAGGATAAACGATACACTATTAGTAATCTACTTTGTAGTATACATTACTAGCCTGAGATTATCTGATTAGATTAGATCCTTATCTAATCTAATCTGATTGTCCAGTCCCCCATACAACACTTTACACCTGATCTCTGAGTTAATGCATCGGGCTTGCCACCAGGTTTTCCAGGATGGTACTTGATCTTAAAGTTGAACCGAGGGAGGAATTCTGACCACTTGGCCTACCGTCGGTTGAGCAGCTTGGTAGTGGTAAAGTACTTAAGGTTTTTATAGTTGGAAAGTACTTCGATAATCCCCTTGGCTGACTCCAGGTATGGCCTCTATTCCTCGAATGCTTGCACAATGGCTATCAAATCCTTGTCATAGATCTCGTAGCTGCACTCAGCTGGGGAATGCTTCTTCGAGAAATAGGCCACTGGGTGGAGGATGCCTTTATCGTCGTTCTGAGAGAGGATTCCCGTGGAGACATAGTCAGAGGCATCGGTTTCAACGACATACTCCTGGTCAGGGTTGAAATGTGCCAGGATTGGCACTGAGCAAAAGGCTTCCTTGAGGTTCTGGAAGGTAGATTGAGCTTCTGGATTCCAGTTGAAATGCTGGTCTTTTTTGGTCAGGGTGGTGAGGGGGGCTACAATTTTCGAATACCCTAGAATGAACTACTGGTAAAAGTTAGCGAACCCCAGGAAGGCTTGGATGTCCTTGATATTTGCTGCGGTTTGCCATTCCTGAACAGCAGTAACCTTGGTGGGGTCCATCCTGATACCTTCTGTAGTGATGATTAACTCCAGATACTTGACCTCCTGCACATGAAACTCACATTTCTCCAGTTTTAGAAATAATCCGGCCTTCTCCTACTTCTCTAGCACCTGCCTCACATGGACTTTGTGTTCCACTAGGAAGTCCAAGTATTTGAGGATATCGTCCAAGTAAGCTATGCAGAACACATTAAGGAAGTCCCACAAGGTGTCATTGATGAAGTGCTGGAACAAGGCAGGGGCATTAGTTAGGCCAAAGGGTATTACATTATACTCAAAATGGCCATATCGTGTTTGGAAGGCAGTTTTCCACTTTTCTACCTCGGCGATCTGTACCAGGTTGTAAGCCTCTCTTAAATCCAGTTTGGTGAACCATTTGGCCTTGGAGAGCCTGGCTAATGTCTACTGGATTAGGGGTAGGGGGTACCTGTTTTTGACTGTTATCTCGTTTAGGCCCCGGTAATCGACACACAACTAGAAAGAGCCGTCTGATTTCTTTACCAAAAGCACTCAGGCACCTGCCGGTAAAGAGCTATGGTGAATGAAGCTCTTGTTGAGGTTTTCCTCCAAGTATTTCTTCAGGGCCTCCAGCTCCACCCGGGATATTCCGTAGAGGGGCCTATAGGGGGGTGTCTTACCCTTAACCAGCGGAATTGTGTAGTCATATGGTTGGTAGGGCGCCAGCTTCTCCGCTGCTTTTTCTGAGAACAGATCAATAAACTCGTGATATTCATCTGGAACCATGGCCTTCCACTTCTCTTTAGGCCATATCTTGTTAATTTCCAGGTTCACCTCATGTATGGACAGGGCATGAGCCTTCAGCTTGTACCTCCTAGTGAGGTAAGTGAAAGTCCCTGCGCCGATGAAGCTAACATTTAGAGGT
The DNA here is from genome assembly GCA_015179025.1 of Terfezia claveryi. Taxonomy (NCBI): domain Eukaryota; kingdom Fungi; phylum Ascomycota; class Pezizomycetes; order Pezizales; family Pezizaceae; genus Terfezia; species Terfezia claveryi. The sequence continues at coordinate 13,201 of WHUX01000339.1, read as the reverse complement.
TTTTGGGGACTTGGGGGCACAGGGGAAACCGGGGGTACAGGGGAAATAGGGGAATTGGCATCGAAGTACGTAGGGAGGTGCACCACCTGAGTTGGGTAGATTACTGGGGGTGGCAAGGCACACAGCCCAGTAATGATGGCCTTCGGATTCCCACAGTGTTTTTTGCAAAACTGGCTGTTAAACTGCAGGGTATAAGAGCTGAAGCTGACTGACACATCGTGCATTCTTAGCCACAGGATTCCAAGCACAATCAGGTATTTGAGCTTAGTCACAAACATTGGGAGGGCTTCGGAGTGATCCCCAAACAGAACAGACATGCACGCGATATCGGTGATATCCCTGAAGGAGATGGGTTGACCGTCGATGACATTTAGAACACAGAGGGTTTTTAACTTTAATGTAGGTATGGAAAATTTACTGACAAAGGCCTAGTCAACGAATGCAATTCCTGAAGCTCCGCAATCTATAAGGGCTAACGTGGTAATTGTTCTATCATTGATATTGAGGGAGATAGATACAATAAAATGCTTGCTGAACAAGCGAGATTCATCAATAGCAGAAGAAACAGAAAATGCAGACAAAGACAAATGGCCTGAGGCAGGTCCCTTGCTAGTGTTAGTAACTAGGCAAGGGACAGGGGTTTTCCCGACTCCACAACCTCCTCGATCCGGAGTACTGGAGGGTCGGAAATGGCATGGATGGCCAGGGTACGGGCTTTCCGAAGGGGACAGGCTGCGATAAAATGATCTGCCTTCCCACACGTAATACACAAGCTTTTATCCCTGCGCCTGTCCCATTCCTCCTGCGTCAATCGAGGCCTTCACAAGGACAAAACCATAGGGGCGGGCCCTCCTGGCACCTGCAAAGGATGTGCCAGTTTGTTGGCTAGGGTCGTGGTTGTTGAGGAGGATTGGGCTGGCTTCGGCTGCTGCTACTGTTGTGCTGGGTGTGTAGTTGGTTGGAAGGCCGGTCGGTGGTATAACCTGGCCATTCGTTGCTCTACCATGGAGACCTGGTCCATCAACTTCTCGAGGGTATCAACCGTAGAGAGGGTAACTATTGCTTGTTGGAGCTCATCACTGAGCCCCTCCTAGAATTGCTCGAACTTAGCCTGGTCATTCCATCTTACCTTTGTGGCCAGCCTCAAGAACTCTGTAATGTAAGTAGACAGCCCTGAGTTGTACTGTCTCAGTACCCGTAGCGCTCGACTGGCTGTCCCCACTGCATTAGGATCTCCGAACGCTCTATTCAGGATTATGAAAAGGGCCGAGATATCATTGAGCTTGATCCCAGTTTCAACGACATATGGCTGGATCTGGTCACAAGCTTTCCCCTCCAGCAAGGCGAAAATGTATGCCACTCGATGTTGTTCTGACAGGAATCTGGCAGAATCCCAATTGAGCTTGAGGTTGACTGCATTCTTCTAGGCTAGTAGATGAGTCTGGTCCTTATTGAACTTAGGGGGTGTTGGAATGCTTTCGGTCTTTTTGCTACTGGCTGCAGTTGGTATTGCAAGGTTCCCTAGAGCGCGGCTAAGGTTTTGGACCATAGTCCGTTTATTAGCTAGAGCAAGGTTCATATGGTCGAGATCCATTTGGAGGACTATGATCTCTTCGTCGGCAGATCTCAGCTTTCGTTCGGCCACAGCTAGGCTGTTGCCGAGTTCAGCCCCGATGGCATCTATGGCCTAGAAGATGTCAATGATTCCTCGATGATAGGCATTCAATTTATTCGCGCCTGAGGGTATAGGGGAGTTTCTCTAAGTCTGGAACCTGACGGTGGGTGGTGGCAGAGCTGCTTCTGACATGACTGTGTACCAGTTGGTCCAAAGGATCCAACATAGTGTAACGACGACTCTAGGGACAAGGTGACAAAGAGGTACAGCGGGACAAGGACAGGGACGAGGTGAGACATACGTAGGAGCGCTACGTGTGTGACTAGGAAAACTAGGCTTGTCACGGACACCTGTCACGGATATCACGGATGATGTCATGGGAGGCAGGATGTTCAGAAGGCAAGGGCTAGGGCAAGACACACATAGGAACGCTACATATGTAATCAGAGGAAGGCTAGGACAGGGCAAGGGCTAGGGGCAAGAGGCAAGGACAAGAGACATGTGGAAGTAGTTGCCCCATGCGTCAGAGGGAGGCAGCTATGCTGTAGAGTTGTTTGTACAAGACAAGAATGTATACAAGGGAGGTGCACAAACACTGGAAGAAGCAAGGTCCTGTATTGGGTATGCAAGACATTGGATAGGGATCCAACAAGAGGGCAGAGAGAGTAAACTATATATACAGGCTTCCTTCCTGGCCAAGGCCACCGGAAGGAATAAGGTTCCCGAGACCCTTTATCTCGGAAACAAAGATAACAATGATATCAATTAACAATAACAAGAGACGGACGGAATCCCGTCTGACTCTCAAACCTAGCTAGGAAAGGACGGTTGTGACATTCTTGACTACATCAGTATCAAAGGTAGCAGTACATTGTTCTACTGTGAAACTATCTTAGACAGGAATAAGAAACTTGAATCCTGATTGTCTATCGACAATCGTCCAAAGTCGTGAAATATAAACTACATTATCTTCTTCAACAGGAATATTCGGGTACAAAATTGAACACTTAGTAAACACAGGTACTAACTTAAGAAAATCCATTGATATGTCAGTCCATGGCATACTTGGTACATGTAATGGGGTTACGAGTCCGAGTAGTGCCTTGTTGGAATATTTTATCCATTGACAAGTATCGCAACTTCTGATATAGTCCTTAGTTGGTTCTGCAAAGGACTGGCAATCATATCAGTCAGTAAGATATTTCATCATTTTTTTAATGCCACCATGTGTAGTTGCTTCATGTGCATCTTTGATAACTAATTCAAGATAGTTCTTACCTTCGATGTTAAAGGTAGAGGGTAAGACTAATCTCCATTATCCTTGTTGGTTCTTGACATACAAAAATCTATCTTTTCTTCTATGATCTTTATGGTTCACAAAGGTATCATAGTAGTTCTTCCAGATAGGACATACTTTCATGCATGATTGATATATAGCTTTCATACCTGTACCTTGGTCAAGCCAGTATGTAATGAAGTAGTCCTTGTCATCCACCCATCTGTTGCTGATATGTTTCTCTTCAATAATGTTGTTGAGGGTCAGTTCAATCCTTATGTTGAAGTCATAAATGGTGGGTTTCTTCTCCTTGCATGTAGAAGAATTATATCCTGAGAACTTACAGAAATCACAACGCTGTCTGAAGGTCTTGGTGTCTTGAATAAAGGAGGGTAAATCTTCGTCAATAGTTACTCGCTTTTTAGAATGAGTGGTGATGGCAGCAATGTTGATTGGAATTGCATTACTGCTGCTTTCGGTTGCAGCTGGTTGTTGAGGTGCATTCCATGGTTGTTGTGGGGTAACAGGAGTATTCATGATCTCCTATTCCATTTGTCGGGTGCTTATCTGTTCGGTAGAGTTACTGTACTGAATGCTGAGTTGGAGAGTAGGTCGTGTCGGCTTGTTGGTAATCTATCTTTTTGTCCATTCTCCAATTTCTTAGATAGCTTCTTCGCAGCTAAGAGCTTCTGGAGGTGGATAAGCTGGCATTTGTTGTACTGGTGCTAGTTCCTTTTGAGGCTTATTTGCAGATACAACATGTGCAATTCGAGTCATAAGGAATTCCTTCTCCTTCATAAGAACTGAAGCAGACAGGTCATCGTTTAAACTGCCATGTCTATGGTGATTGTAAATTGCATATGTTTCGATGGTAAACATGCAGTTGTTCAGGGCATGGGAGCTGCCATGAGCTGAACAGTAAAAATCTCAGCAAAAGAACCAGTATATCCTTTTATGTTGTTGCCAATTGCTATGAGCCAAGTCTATAGTAATTTTCTTTACTTCTTCAGGAGGGAGAGATTTTTATTGAACGTTTTCAGAAGATAGAGGCCTATATCTTAGTCCAAGAACTATTAAAGGTTTGTTCTTGTTTATATTAGGTACACGATCATACCCGCTGAAAAGTTCTTCTGGTATAGTGGATAGAGTCTCGTCGTCTGTGGACTTTTCTTCCTTCATCATGTCATATTCACTTTTTTCATCTGGAATGCCCTCGAAGTATGGACAGAAGATATGGTGTCCAAGTTCTTCGGCTCTTCCATGACATTTGTTGAGGTCACAGTTGACATGCTTGAAATTGATAGCTCTACGAGAAACCATATTGTTCTGAGTAGAGGTTTCTGGTAAGTGGAAAGTTCTTAAAGCGTTGGTAGAGATGTTGCTGTTGTAGGTGTGGTTAGTAGGATCAATTCTGTTGGAAATATAATCGTCCTCGGTAGTGGGAGTGTCCAAGTATTTATGCTTCCTTAATAGAGTGTCTGCTATCAAATTTTTCTTTCCTGCGGTATGCTGTATGTCTGTATTAAATTCCCTTAGGTAATCTTGCCATCGCCTCAATTTCTGGCTTGCAGGTGTTTGAGTATGAAAGGTTACTAATGGTTTATGGTCGGTAAGGATAGTGAACTTGTGACCTCTCAATTGTGCTTCAAAAAATTTCAATTAGTCAATAATCGCTAATAATTCCTTTTGAAAGGGAGGATAATTGAGTTGTGCTGCATTAAATTTTCTAGAGTAGAAACATAACAGTCTGATATGTGTCAACAGTCCTTGACCTATCCAAGATCCTAGTCCTATATCACTAGCATCACAGACTACATATTTGGATTCAGTAGATTCATTATTCCAGGGTTTTAAAATATATGGGGAATTCACAAGTTCCTTGAGTTTTTCAAAGGCTACATTATGAGTATCTGTCCATTCCCATTTCTTTGTTTCTCCTTGCAGTTCTGACAGGGTGCTTGCATATGATGCCAAGTCAGGAATAAATCTGCTGAGATAATTAACGATTCCAAGGAACCCTCTAGGATCCTTTTTTCTTGTAGGAGTTAGAAATGTTAATATAGTAGTTCTCTTTTTTGGGTCTACATATAATACATCTGATGTCAAAACGTGTCCTATGATTTGCAATCTTGGAGTAAAGAACTGGCATTTGCTTTCTTTGAGATAGAATTTGTCATCCTGTAGGCATTGAAATACTTTCTTCAATAATTCTACATGTTCTTTATACGTTTTGGAGAATATAATAATGTCATCAATATAGCTAATTAAATTTTTATAGACCATGTCCTTAAAAATATCATGCATAACATGAACCATGGTAGCAGGTGTATTACGATCGCCTTGTTGCATAACTCCACTGCTGAAATATCCCATATGACATAAAAAGGTAGAGTGTTGCTCAGATTCTCTATTAATTCTAATATTAAAATATCCATTGGCTAAGTCGAGCTTAGTCCAAATGGAATTCTCCACTACTAGTTCAATTGCTTCATTAATATCTGACAATGGGGTGTGGTCCAGTTCAATGGCTAAATTGCGGTCTCGATAATCATTGATTTGTCTGGCTTCTTCCGGTTTATCTCGTTTAGGAATAGTGAACATGACTACAGCATTTGTGTCATTTTCTACTCTATATATATGACCTGATTCTTCTTCTTCGACTAATTTGTCATGGATTTGTTGTCTAAATTGTTGTCCTGAGGGTTGCCATTTTGGTATCCAAGTAGCTTTTGCTTTTAGTTTAATAGAGTGATTAATCTTTCTTAGTAGGGGTAATTCCCGTGGAATTGACTTGGGAAATAATAAGGGAAACTCTGTTACAGAGTTGAATTGTTTCTGTACCGTAGAAACAGCTGTCACGAGTTCTCAATCTAAATCGGTTTCTTCTATGTCACTAATATTTTCCCAATTATCCGGTTCACAATAATCTGTAACTGATTCATAGCTGACCTGTATATACGGTGATTTTATACTATTTGCCATAGTTCTAGATCCCTTCCATACACTAAGCTGAAATTGTGGAATGTTTTCCGGTTGGATAGTAACTAGTTCCTGATAGGCAGGAATTATTGCTCGCATTTTGTTGAGAGCAGGTTCTTCTAGTATCATGTCTCATCCAGTTAGATGAGCTACATAGAACATTCGTTCTTCTATATAATCTATCCAATCTTGTTTGATAGTACAAGCTTTTTCTATCATTCCTTTTGATCCTTTAATTATAGTATTTAATGATTTCTTCTCAATACTTCTTGTCAGTATTTTGTATAAGTATATAAATTGAGAATTAATTAAGTCTCCTCTGTTTGTTTGGAGATCAATTAAAGCTAGTGCGGGGTGTTCGTTAGCTTTAACGAATACCTTGCTAAAATCTGGTACCTGTTTTGACAAGGTGTAATGAATGGTAATAGACAGTATTCATTCAGTATCGTTTATACACTCTATATTCGTAGGCACGGACGTTTGTATATTTCGGTTCTGCTGAGGTAAGACCTCAAAAGGATAGGGAGATTACTATGTGGGACATTCTTGGAGGGAACAGTAATTAACTGGTGTAATCTATCTTATATGATTTATGCTATCTAAGCTATATGATCTTGATCTGATCGTAATATAGGCTTGCTTGCTCTGTGTGCTTGCTTGTTCTCTTTCTGTGGATTCCAGAGGGAATCTAGTGGCCTATATATTCTCCTCTGAGATCTAATGACTAAGGAAATAAATACAGTAAAGGGTGGCATACCAGAAGGTGGTGCGCTGTACAAAAGGGGTCATGTGGCTATAGTAATGAGTCACATGCCATAAACGATAGTCATGTGGTCATAGTAATGAGTCACACACCATAAACGATGGTCATGTGGCCATAGTAATGAGTCATACGCCTTAAACAGAGGTCACGCGGCCATAATGAAGGTGTCTTCATATGGCAAGTACCATGGAACTTCCCATGGCAGATTCCGCGTGCTATGGACGCTTATAAAACAGTATGAGGTAGTAGAAGGCTAGTCCTTCAACCGAGAGGCTTAGTTACATAACATAGTAGTAATATAGGAAATACAAAAGTATATAATTAATTATATAAGCAATGAAATAACGTTCTCCATTACACAAGGGTAGTTACTTGTTTTTTCCTGGTTGTTTTTATCCTTGGTGGCTATCAGTATAGCTAAATCTTATGCAGCTGTACTCATGGGTACCTAATTTTGTCGTTTCCTACAGTCTTTGTAGGAGTGTCTAGGGTTCCAACATCATAGACATTTCTTGTCTCTTATTAATTGCATTTTCATCTTCTGATCCAATTTTTTTGTCATGGTGTCCCAATCTGAGTCCTTCCATTTTTCTGTGTTAGGTTTAGTGTTGGAATTGCTGCTAGGATTACATCTTGTTTTTTGTTGTTGATTCTGGACCCTACGTGGACTGTGACTCCGATTTTCATTCTGAGGGTATTGTTGTCAAGATTTATTTGTTGTGGGTGGTGGGATAATATCTTTCTTGGAAGCTTCATATGACTCCTCTTGATGCACGAGCTGATCATATGACCATTCTTCTTTGATTTAAGGAATTAAAGTAGCTGACATATATGGTGGCAGGTGATTTAGAAACTTTCTTCTTTTTACTTTCTGCAATATTGATTGTTTGCCATCCTTGTCAATCAATTTGATTTGCATTTCAGTAAGCCAGTTGGCAAATTGTTTAATTCCTATGTGATGTCTGTCCTCGTATGGTGTAGCTGTCTCCCATTGTTTCCACAAAATATCCTTACTAGTAGAGGGTATCAGAAAATCCTTTAGTGCAAGTATGAATCTAAAGAATGTCGCATTCTTTCCTTTTTCTCTTAGGAATTGATTATAAGTAGTGAGTGCACTTCCTTCTATTCTGAATCCAACAATTTCCAAAGCTGAAGTGCCTTCCAAATCTATTCCTTTGATAACAAACCAAGGTTGCATTGCTGTGGCTTAAGAGTCAAAATATTGTAAGTCTTGCCTTTTTTTGTCTTCTCCTCTTACTTTTTCTGGTAGATCAATCTTTATTCCTTTTAAAGCATTCATTGCTTAATGGTTACCCATTATAACCATTCCTGTTTTAGATTCGCATTGCTGGTGTTCGACTGATTTTCCTCGTTAGGGTTTTCTTTTAAAAGTTTGACTTGCAACTGACGATGCCCTATTAGAGTCTAAGCTATCATCTCCGCTATCATCGGGGTCTTGTCCTCCTCCTTGCGTTTTCGGCTTCTGTTGGTCTAGTCCTATATCTAGATCATCATCTTCTTCTGGTAATGAGATATCTTCTGGTAGTTGGTCTTTGTCATCTGGTTCTTTGGCTGACCCAGTCCTCCTTTCTGGTGTCTCAGGTGCTCGACCTTTGCCTTTTGATTGATCTTTTGGTGTTCTCAAGAATGCTCCTGGAAGTTCTTTGCTAGAATTGAAAAAATCCTCCGCGGTATGTGCTGATTCTTCTAGATGAGTGCCGCTCATTATGAATGCCATTATTTCTTTTCAGTTGTTTATTATCCAATTCGGTTTTTTTAAAAGTGGAACAATAGGTTTCTTCAATTTCTTACTTAAAAATGCGTTCATTTCTAAGTCTTCTTCTTTGAATGGGTAAGGTGTTAGCCATAAATAGTGTTTTCCTACAGCTTCCATTAAGAGTCAAGTATCATCAGGATGATACTGTTGGGCATGTCCCATTGAGCAAGTATATTTCAAAATCTCCTCAATTGTTAGAAGATGTCTGTCCTAAAATTCTTCTGGCGTAAGAGGCAATGCTGTACTAAAATATAGTTTGGTTCCTGCTCCACTTGGTTCTCCTATTTCTATATCCATGGGCAGATTTATTTCCTCTTCCATTTTTGAAACTACAAATCTGGTCTTTCTGGGAGTTTCTTCTACTAATTTCTTAATATCTTTGCGTAACATAGTTAACCATCTCGTCCTCTTAGTCTTCTTATTAAGTTCAGACACCATTATGTCTGATTTTGTCATCTATCCACAACCAAATGCAGGTGGTTATGTGATACGATTATCGAGTTACTTTTCTTCTTTAGCATCTTACTGTGCTGATGGTGTGGTGGCTGATGATCCTTATAATCTCCGTTCTATTGATGGTTCCGTTGGCTCGGTGGTTCACGCGGCTGGTGAGGCTGGATATCAGGATCCTGATGTTTCTTATGGTCCTAGTTTTTCTTCGTCTACTGGTCTAGAATCTAGTTCTAGTTCTTCCCGGCAAGAGTATCATGTTTTCTGATTAGTATGTTGAGGTAGACATTGGGGGCGTAGAGGTATTGGTAGAGATGTCTGCGCCTAAGGAAGGTTCTAATGGAGGTAATTCTTTTCTGGAGGAAATGGCTGCAGTGGAGGCAGCGAGATTTGAGCCTTGAGATTGTAACGCTTGGTTGTTTAGACAAATTATTCCTGGGACCTGAGGGGCCGGTTTTTTAGTGGTGTACTAGATTTAGAGGTACAGATGCAATGGCGGTTACCAGTAGTGCAAAATGAGTTGTCGATCTTATTGGGAAAAGTGTTGTGAATGTGGGTGGGATTGTTGAATGTGGGATACCACTGCCCGTTAGAGCTCTGCTTAGCTTGCTTCTAAATCTTTTGTTGATATACTGCAGTTGAGAGTCTGATGTCTCATTTGTTGGATTTTTTTGTTGGCTAGCTAGTTGAATAACGATATCGATTTGATATGTGCACTTATTTGTCGAATTGTATACACTTGCGTGAGTATAATAAAGGTATCCGAAGGTTGATCAGCCCTTAGATTTAAGAGTAAAGATTAGGTAAGTGAGTTAAAAAAAATGTAATGAATGGTACTAGACAGTATTCATTCGGTACCGTTTATACAATCTATATCCGTAGGTATGGATGTTTGTGTATTTCGGTTCTGCTGAGGTAAGACCTCAGAAGGGTAGGAAGATTACTATGAGGGACATTCCTGGAGGGAATAGTAATTAACTGGTGTAATCTATCTTATATGATTTGTGCTATCTAAGCTATATGATCTTGATCTGATCGGAATATAGGCTTGCTTGCTCTGTGTGCTTGCTTGTTGCTTCTTTCTGTGGATTCCAGAGGGAATCTAGTGGCCTATTTATACTCCTCTGAGATCTGATGACTAAGGAAATAAATACAATAAAGGGTGGCACAGCAGAAGGTGGTGCACTATTCAAAAGGGGTCATGTGGCCATAATAATAATTCATATGTTTTAAACAATGGTCGTGTGGCCATAGTAATGAGTCACACGTTTTAAACAGAGGTTACGTGGCCATAATGAGGGTGTTCTCAAATGGCAAGTGCCCTAGAACTTCCTATAGCAAATTCTGCGTGCTATGGATGTTTATTAAGCAATAGGAGGTGGTTGAAGGCTAGTCCTTCAATCAAGAGGCTTAGTTACATAACATAGTAGTAATATAGGAAATACAGAATTATATAATTAATTATTTAAGCAAGGAATTAACGTTCTCCATTACAAATGGCCACCCTAGCCCTCCGGGCCCTCTGACAAAGAAATACGGACCTGGCCACCTATGTGGCCGAATTCTCTAGGCTAGCTGTAGAGGTCAAATAGAGCGACAAGATCAAACTAGATCAATTCCAAGAAGGCTTAAGTGTGGAACTGAGACAGGTACTTATCAACTTCCCAGATGTCCACACCCTTGTAGAATTCATTGATTAGGCAAGCCGATTGGAGCAAAAGATAGCCAGGTTCAGAAACAGCCTTAAAGCCTCCCCTACAACATCACCCTCCCGATTGACCTTTTCAGCCCCTTGCCTCTAGCCACAGGTCCCCGTAACCCCTCCAAACAAGCCAGCCCACCCTTCCCTTATGGCAGGCAGACCGGCCTTTATGGACTTATCTATGGGCAGACCCCACCTGACCCAAGAAGAGAGAGAATGCCACCGGAATAATGGGCTATACATAGCCTGTAGGAAGGCCGACCACTTCATTACAGCCTGCCCCCTTCGAAAAAACCACTCAATAGCAGTCCACGCCATCTCCGAATCTAGGATTGAGGAAGTTGACGAGTTGGGAAAAGCCCTGTCCCTTGCCTAGTTACTGACACTAGCCAGAGACCTGCTCCAGACTATTTGTTTTTGTCTGCATTTTCTGTTTCTTCCGCTATTGACGAATCTCACTTGTTTAGCGAGCATTTTATTGTATCTATCTCCCTCAGAATTAATGATAGAACAATCAATACCTTAGCACTTATAGATTGCGGAGCTTCAGGAATTGCATTCATCGACCAAGCCTTTGTCAGTAAATTCACTATACCTATGTCCAAGCTCAAAACCCCCCGTGTCCTGGATGTCATTGACGGTCGACCCATCTCCTCCGAAGATATCACTGATATTGCATGCTTGTCTGCCCTGGTGGGGGATCACTCCGAGGCCAACCTCCCCATATTCGTCAGTAAGCTAAAATACCCAATTGTCCTGGGAATCCCCTGGCTCAGAATCCACGATGTATCCGTTAGCTTTGGCTCATACACCCTGCAGTTCAATAGCCAGTATTACCAAAAACACTACGGAAATCCAAAGGCTACCATTACTGGGCTGTGTGTCTTGCCACCCCAATAACACACCCAACCCAGGTGGTACCTCGGCATGCACACATTGATGCCAATCCCCCTGTTTCCCCGCTTCCACCCCTGTGCCCACTGTTCCCCTTTCTACATTCCCCCAATTCCTCCTATTGTACTGCCTCCAAACCTCTGAATATTAGCTTTATCGGAGCAGGGGTTTCGCTTACCTCACAAGGGCACAAGCTGAAGGCTCACACCCTGTCTATATATGAGGTGAACCTGGAGATTAACAAGACGAGATCTAAGGAGGAGTGGAAGTCTATGGTCCCAGACGAATACTATGAATTCATTGACCTCTTCTCGGAGAAGGCCGCAGAAAAGCTAGCACCCCACCAGCCATATGACCACACTATTCTACTGATAGAGGGTATGACCCCCCCTTGTGGCCCCTCTAAGGAATGTCCAGTTAGAGCTGAAAGCTTTGAAGAAATACTTGAGAAAACCTCAACAAGAGCTTCATTTGATAGCTCCTCACTAGCAGGTGCCCATGCTATTCATGAAGAAATTGACGGCTCTTCTGATTGTGTGTCGATTACCGGGGCCTAAACGAGATAACAGTCAAAAAAGTACCCCCTACCTCTGATCCAGGAGATATTAGCCAGGCTTTCCAAGGCAAAATGGTTCACCAAATTGGACTTGAGAGGGGCGTACAACCTGGTACGGATCGCCGAAGAGGAGGAGTGGAAAATGGCCTTCTGGACATGTTACGGCCACTTCAAGTACAACGTCATGCCCTTTGGCCTAACAAACGCCCTGCCTCTATCCAGCACTTTATCAATGATTCCTTACAGACTTTGTGTATGTGTTTTACATGGCCTACCTCGATGATATCTTGATTTATTCAGATACCCTAGCAGAGCATAAGATTCATATCCGGCAGGTATTGGAGAAGCTGGAGCAAGTTGAGTTGTTTCTCAAGCCCAAGAAATACAAATTCCATGTGCAAGAGGTTAAGTATCTAGGGTTGACCATCACCACGGAAGGTATTACAATGGACCCCACTAAGGTCACCGCTGTTTAGGAATGGGAAATCCCAGCAAATCTCAAGGATGTTCAGGCCTTCCTAGGATTCGTCAACTTCTACTGACGGTTCATTCTAGGATATTACAAGATCGTGGCCCCCCTCACAGCCCTGACCAAAAAAGACTGGCGATTCTACTAGAGTCTAGAAGCCCAATCCGCCTTCCAGAACCTCAAGGAAGCCTTCTACTCAGCACCCATACTGGCCCACTTTGATCCCGATAGCAAGTGTATTGTGGAAACGGATACCTCTGACTATATCTCTACTGGAATCCTATCCCAGTATGTCAATGGAGTCCTCCACCCGGTGGTCTATTTCTCCAAAAAGCACTCCCCAGCGGAGTGTAATTACAAGATCTATGATAAGGAATTAATAGCTATTGTCCGAGCTTTTAGGAATGGAGGCCTCACCTAGAGTCAGCCACGGGGAATATCGAGGTGCTATCCATCATAAGAATCTTGAGTACTTCACCACCACTAAGCTGCTGAACCAACAGCAGGCTAGGTGGTCAGAGTTCTTATCATGATTCAACTTCAAGATCAAGTATCAGCCTAGAAAAGCTGGAGGTAAGCTAGACGCACTGACCAGGAGATCAGGAGACCTCCTTAAAGGAGGGATGAAAGGCTGAAGTACCAAAATCAGGTGGTACTGAAACCTGAAAATCTTTACCTGGTGGCTAATAGCCTTTGCTGCTGAGCTGATGCTGATGCTGA
>WHUX01000338.1:0-41522 GCA_015179025.1 Terfezia claveryi | reverse complement strand
GTGGATACGTTTTTACACCGTTCGCCTTTTCTCCCCTGAACCAACTTCATTTTTCATCAACGGCGTAAATAAAAAGGAATAATAGTACAAGACCAAACTGCAGAAGGTGACAGCTTGGTCATTCCCGAAAGCACTTTAGACCTTGCGAAAGTCTAAGTCAAGGTTAGTTAAGATCAACTGTCTCTGTGTATTGAAGCATTCTCACCAGAAAGCACAGGGTATATCATCTCAAACGCTTGGTAAATTTCCTCTCTGACTTTTGCTCCTGTCAGGACAATCTTTCCAGAAACGAAGATCAGAAGCACAATCTTCGGCTTCATCATTCTGTAGATGAGCCCTGGGAACAACTCAGGTTCGTAGGAGGAATAATGGTGATGCTTAGATGCAAGACCTTCCAAGCGGATAGGGAACTTGATATCACAAGAACCAACAATGTTCTGGATCTTGAAATCCGTGAACTTTGCGTTAAAGCCGAGCTTCTGGATGATGCGTGCATATTTGCGTGATGCCAGTTTAGAATCGTCTTCGGACTTTGCTCCGGTAACGACCATCTTGCCAGAGGCGAAGATGAGTGCGGTGGTTTTCGGCTCACGAATACGCATGATCACAGCAGCGAAACGCTATATGACAATATAAGCCCTCAGTATGCAGAATAAAGCTTATACCAAGTGATGGTATAGTACCTTTGGATTGTATTCGGCATTTCTGGCATGCAATGCAATGGTCTTGAGATCCAAACGGCAATCCAAATTCACTGTCGCGACGATATTTCTTTTTTGTCTTAACACAGGAACAAAGAAGAAATATCAAGAAAGGACAAAACTTACTGCAACGTGGGAACAATCCGCTGACACCTGCACCTGCACTAGGAGTAGCGGCAGGCGTTGCAGGAGTGACCACATTACCGGCAAGAGCGGAACCATCCTGAGCATAACCCGATGATGGTCCGGCCTTGTTGACATTCCTATCGTCTGTCGGTGGAGTGAGGTCTCCAGCACCGCCAGGGAACGACAAACTTGCTGGAGAGGTGAATGCCTTTGCCTGCAGGGCATTCTGGGGGTGGGTTCTCAATGATTCCATTGAAGCCATGTTGATTCGAGAGATGTTACGAGGTACAGAAGATTTGAATGTGATGAGAACGATGTGGGGTAGGTGGAGACGGTAGATGAGATGGAGTGTCCTTCGAACGGTGTTTTTGACAACAACTGTTTGATAAGCAACCGGGACGGAGAAGAACAAGCAAATGCCTCCCCAGCGGTCTTCAGATAACGATAAGGTCGATCAATGTGTAATGGGGAACGTCAAATTTTTAAGGAGTGGCAGCAACGAAAGGTATAAGATATTCCTTTCGTGAGTAAAATGTAGTAACGTGAGTACTAAAGCCGTTAAATGAAGCGGCGATAGAATGAAATTTGATGGCTGGTTCTTCTGGAGCTCAGTGGTCACCTGACCGTGAGAGGACGGGACGAGGATTTATTTTAAGAGTAAGGGCACCGTGATGCAAGATCCTGCTTCGTAAGCACACCAGTCAAGACGAGTCGCTGTGGTGGAGCAGTTGCGTCGTGTGGTGATGATGTATTTGTGTAGTAAGAGCGGAGGGAAAAGCAATGGAAGAGAGGATGAAAAAATGCCAAGCTCTCAGAAGTCATGTTGGAAGGGTGGGCGATGGGGGTATTTGTACTTTTTTCACGAGAGTGACTCAAGGGTGGCGCCCGAGTTAGGTGCAGCTAACGAAGCCCCCTATTTACACTCTAGTATGATTACAAGGTTACGGCGCCCAACCAGATTCAATGCCACGACACCCTTCTGCCCCGATCGCTCCCACCCTCGCACACCTCCCAGCTCCGAACGCAAAGCTGCTTTAGAGGACATGAGAGAGAGGCAGGAATAACAAGGAGATAAAAGGAGACAAAAGGATAGGCAAAGGTGGAATAAGAGTCATCAAAACAGACAACAACGGATAATGGAAGGAGCTCTGGTATGAGCGACCAGCGACAGAAATAAACGGGAAGAACGAGGAGTGTCAGGAAGGTCCCTCTGCTATCTGTTCGACAGTATGTTTACTGAGGAAGAAAAGAGAAGGAAGGCGATGGGACAGGAAAAAAAGGAATGATCAGGCTGCCGTTTGTCTAAGGAGAAAAGGGGGTACTTAGGGAATGTGTGGGCGAGCCTCAGACCAGAACTGGGAAGGCTTATCCTGAAGCAGATCGCCGCCACCCTTTGAAACCAACACCCAACAAAAAGTTGAATGAAAAAAGAGTTAAGCCCCTAAGGTTAAAATCCGAGCCGAGCCCAATTTCACACCCGAGCACTTGAAATCCACACACACCAATTACGCATGTGTGTGAATACACTAGGCGATTTCGTCTGGACCAAGAGGAAATGTGAATGTGATGGCTTTGGAGGTCTGAAATCCACTGTGTCGTAGTTGCTGTATCTCTCGTCTAGCACGAAGAATCCCCGTCAGTTCGATTTGCTGGCAGTTTTCCGACAGAGAGGTAGCTAGAAAACCAACAGTCCTCTAAAGTAACGGTTGGCCAATTTACCATTCGGTAGCCGGAGTGAAGTGCCTTTCCATGTGCGAGCTGAGTCGTGTTGGCTAAAGAAAGAAGCAAGCGATGAAAGCAAACCATAAATAAAAAAGAAAGGTGTTACCAGATCGCCTTGCTTGTGCTCAGCCAACCTTTTCCAAACATCGCTTTCTCAGTCCTGAAAGAGAATCAACCTAGGATGTGGTTGGCCGGCTGTTAGAATAGGAGTTATTGTGAGGTCAGTCGTGGAGATGGAGGAGAATAGAGAAAGGAAGGGAAGAAAGGCTGGGTATTTTCGCAGGTGTGAGTAAGACGCAAATATACAAGCGCCGCCACCATTGAGAGACCCACAACAAGGTTTGCGTTGGAATAATGTGGCAGATTGAAACCTGCAAATGGCATGGCAGTGTAAAAAAATCAGCTATCACGTGGTGTTGAGGGATGTTTACGTTACATATCCATGCATTTTGGCTTCATATCCCGTCTTATTGCATCCTGGTTCTCACATTACCGTCAGATACGACATATGCTGTAGCAAAGTGAGTTCTTACCATTTGCGCATGACTTTCACTAGCCGTAGAAGCACTGCAGCAACATCTGGAATCCTTCGATACTTTTTGAAGCTTCCACCTCCTGAATATGGAACCACATCTGTAATTCTGCCGTTCCAACAACTTTTGGTTCGTTCGATTTCAGTAGGGGTTACGGATAGACCTAGCCGGTAGCCCCCGTATGCAGTAGCGGGAGATAGAGTACCTAGATGTAGGTACCGAGCTTGCTGGCAATATTGAACTCGTAACCGGTAAAGTGTCATCTAGAAATCCATGCCGCTTTCTTTCCTTTACCCGTAATCTTCCTGTCTCATTTTTTCGGTCAATTTAACAATGCGGGGCGTGTCTGAGGTGATTTGTAAGGGGCCACTTGTAGTGGCGAGTATGCACATACATGCATCAAAAATCAGTATTAAAACCTATTGAAAATGGTTCCGTGGAACAAAGGATTGCTCAATACCATGGAGAGGACTTAGCCTCGCTATTCTTTTTAGAATTTGTTGACCACCATCATCCAAGAGGAAAATTAGTGATTTTTTTTGAAAGTAGGAAGGATTACTGCTTGTGAGAACAAACTAACTTATAAACATCTGCTCCCTGGCTTTCAATTGGGATGATGCGTGCGTTGTGTAGAAGTGATTGATTGTTATGCCTGCATAACCTGAGAGTAGTCTGGTTTCTTAAGGTCCAAAGTGAGTAGGCCGGGGGTACTTAAAGGCTAAGTATCTGATGTAATTGAGGGTAAATATATCGTGATACAACTCTGACTGCCCTCTTGGAGGTATCTGCGAAGCATACAAGGCGTGCTTGAATATGCTTGAATTCACTGCGCAAGTGGGCTCCTTATTAGTAGTAGGCGAGCCTGGTTCACTATAGTCCCTCGAAAGGTCCCAAGAGCACCAATTGTGTTTGACAAACAACTGCTTGAGAGAACCGGAGGGGAACAACCCCTAATGGTCTTTAAAATAGGATGTTGAGAATGGGTTAATTGAAGTAATGTAGTAGAGCTCGTCCAAAATATAGGGATGGTCAACGGCGCCATCAAGTAGTAACGAAAAATATAGTGGAACTGTCTCGTGAGTGAAGATGAGATTAGCTTGTTCTGGTACCGTATATCACAGGGTTTACAAATCAATCCGGGGGAAAATGCGCTAGACTAGTACGCCGTGCTCGTGCCTAGCCTCGTAGTAACCGTCTGTTGTTACGAATCTAAGTTACGAGTCTAAGTTACGAGCACGAACACTACAATATATTAACCTGGGGTACGAGGCTAGCTCGTGCCCTAGTCTCATGCCAGGTTACTCGCATTGAAACCGCACAGGACCGCTCAATAATATACAGCTTGGTGGCAAAAAGTTTCGTTACCCCCCCCCCCCCCCGCATAGAGGGGCCTAAACGCTACATATTTGGGGATTTTGTATGGGAAAATGATAAGATATTTGTTGCATGCTTATGCAGGGTACGAAACTTTTTGCCACCTAACTGTAAGATTTCCTAGTCTGGTTGGCATAGTTATTTCCTAGAATTCTTGGAATACTCCGTGCCCGACTGGCGGTTACCCTCAACTCCGGAAGCAAAAAGCTTTATACCAGCCATACAAGCAGCGGAAATTAACTATCACTTCAGATTGATTAACATGCTGATCGTATGGCATAGTATGAATTAGTAACGCCTTGTTATCCAAAGCTCTTTTGGTTTCAAGTCCACAGCAAACAACCACACACTATAACAAGTAACCCACTAGCTACATAACCCCCTACAACACCTGCCTATAACACCTCACTCCGCTCAACGCCCTCAACCTCATCGCCGCCTGTTCCGGTGTAATATCCCTCTGAGGTTCCGCTAGCATCTCATACCCGACCAAAAACTTCCTCACAGTCGCACCCCTCAATAGCGGCGGATAAAAATGTAAGTGCAAATGACTCGCCAGTTTTTGTTTTTCCGTCGCATTTAGCGGGGCCTGATGTATACCCATACTATAGGGGAAGCTTGTCTCAAACAAATTATCATACCTCTTCGTGATTTGACTAATCGCCTCCGCGAGGCCACTAACCTCAGACTCGCCTAGCTGGGGTAAACATGCTTTACATGGTTTACTCAGGAGGAGAATTTCGAATGGCCAGGTGGCCCACCAGGGAACTACGGCTAACCAGTGGGCATTTTCAAATACTGTTCGTTCCTGTTTATTGATTTCGGTGGAGACGTAGTCGCAGAGAAGGCAGGAGTTGTGCTTTTTGCGGTAGATGGACATGGATGAGAGCTCAAGAGAGGGCTCTTCGGGAAGAGTGGTGGTCGTCCAGATTTGTCCATGAGGGTGTGGGTTGGAGCAGCCCATAGCGGCGCCTTTGTTTTCAAAGATTTGCATGTAGGTGTATTGGCTTGTTGGGGTGGGTGTGTTTGGTGCGGGGAGGTAATGGGGGTTTGTGGGGGGAAGGTGGGAGCGGTAGATGTTGGTCCAGGTTTGGATAATGGAGATGATAGAGGGGGAGGGGAGATCTGCGAGAGTTCTGTGGTAGTGAAGAGGTTAGCTAGCGTATGTGTGCCGGGGGCTAGTGGACTCAACAGGTTATGCTTGGGGTTAAAGCAGATAACGAAGCATTTCCCCTTGACAGCTTCTGCTTGTAGGAGGAACGATGATTTCTCTAGAATAATGGTATATTAGCTATCTACCCATCGACTAGTGATACCGGAAAGTAGGGAGACACGCACCATCGCCACCAACCTCAGCAGTATAGTCCTGCTGCTCCTCCTTCACCGCAGAGTAGTCATTGACAAAAATGAATGTGCTCTGGTACTTTGGGTTGGAATCGCCCCCTGCACGAGTATTTCCTGGGCAGAGATAACACTGCAATCGACAGTCCAGTCAACATCCCCTTTCTTTCAGCATAGCACAGGTCATATTACACCAGCGTCATATTCTGGGAGTGTACTCTTAGACAGAGCTTCTTGCTGGCCTCTGCACAAAAGTCAGTACCCGCGACATCCATTCATGAGAGAGGTTGAACACACTGCCACGGCCTCTTCGTCCTATGCGGGGACACCAGTACCCAAGAGTTCCTCAGGGGATTAAACCGCCTGTGCGAGATATCATCTAGGATTTTGCCAGCATCTGCCATTTCGGAGGATTCGAAGTTGAGGGTTAAACTCTAGCAACACGAAAGGCAGAATACTAGTATAAAACAAACGAGGGAATTTTTTCTAACTTCACATCGCGACCGGGCACTGAAGCGAACAATCTCTGGAACCGGGCAGCTGGGGTAGTGCAGAGCTCTTCGGTTGAGCCCGATGCGCAGTGCGATTTGGCGAGCAACAGGGGCTTGGCAGACAACTGTGGGTTCTGTGGCCAGGTATATAGCTGGTTGCATTGTACGGGATTTTGATATTCACATTTAATACTGATATATCAGCACTGCTCAGAGTATGGATAAACTAAGGCAGAGACAACCCCATACCAGAGCTGGCATAGATGGTAAGGCTGAGCAAAGCACTGTTGGGAAGCTAGAAAAGAAATTGGTGAGCTTCCTTTGTGTTGTTTCGACCGCCGACATGGAAAAGAACTAATGGGAGACATGTGAATTAGGTTGACGTAGCTATTGCCACGGAGCACAAGATCGAACGAGTGTTAACGTGTCTGTGGGATGAGTTACGTGAGTTACCCTGAGCTTGGGACCTTCTAGGGTGAATCCATGGAAGCTGACTGGTGCTATGTAGCGTCATGGCAGCAGTATGTATATATTCCTTCTTAAAAGCTCAGTCATGAGGGGCGGAGAGTTAATGTATCTGTTGGCCCTTTGATAGAGACAACCACTTCATCCGCTCTGGCTACCGGTAAATCCATTCCACTATGTATTTTTCCAATTAGCTTTGCTAACCTCAAGCCAGCCGAGCCTCCAACTCCATTTACCTCTCTCTTAAGTCCCTCTTCTACCTCCACAACGAATCCATTAACATCCACACGCACCTCATAGGCGCCCTCGCCTCCCTCGCCCTTCTCACAGCCCACCTAACGCACACCTTCCTCCCACGATATCCCTCCTTCTCTCCCGGGGATAAACTAGCCTTTGTATGTTTCCTCTCTGGAGCCGTAATTTGCCTCGGGGCATCCACAACCTACCATACAATCTGTAATCACAGCCTGGAAGTGGCAAAACTGGGAAACAGGCTAGATTATATGGGTATCGTGGCAATGATTGCGGGAAGTTATATGGCGAGTTTGTATTATGGGTTTTGGTGTTTACCGGAGTTGCATAAGACGTATTGTGCAATGGTGGGTTCTTCACATCACACACCCCGCGCCTCCCTGTGCCTTGCCTGAGCTAACACCTTGTTACTAGATTCTCCTCCTCGGCTTTCTCTGCACTGTCCTCACTCTCCACCCCCACTTCCGTACCCCCCCTTACCGCCCCCTCCGCGCAACAATGTACGTACTCTACGGGTCCTCCGGTATCGTCCCGCTCTTCCATGCCGCCTCTATCCTCGGGTGGTCCTCTCTTTCAAAGCAAATCTCTCTCAGCTGGTTACTTACCCAAGGGGCACTATATATATTCGGTGCAGCCCTGTACGCAGCTAGAGTCCCGGAGAGGCTCGCCCCAGGGAAGTTCGATATATTTGGTAGTAGTCACCAGTGGTTCCATGTATTGGTATTGGCGGCGGCGGGATGTGAGTTGGTGGGGTTGGTGAAGGCGTTTGATTATAGACATGGGGTGGTGGGAATGGAGTGTGGCATTTAAGAGGGGACAATGAGGAGGATACTACTTGAGTAAGTAATCAGGTTGAATTATGGCAATCCCGATTACCGGATAAAGCAGCGGACATGGTAGTCGGAGAGGGCTTGATGAGCAGTGGCCAACTACTGGTACAGACCTAAGCACCGCCTCCTGTTCACCTCTTCCCTCCCCAGCCTCACATCTCCCCTGCCCTTCCCGCTCCAACACCCAGGCAGTTATCAAAACTGACTTATATGTATCCAGCCCCGAAATCCTGCAAGAAAGGACCAAATACATAGCCCAGGGGTCCCTTTCCGCCTCCGGACCCGACTCCTAGACCTAGTTGTGGGTATAGATGCAGCTAGTCAGTAAGGTTTGTGCATCTATTTGGATTACCGTTCGATAGTACGAAGGGGGGTCCGAATTTGATATGCAATAGACGAGTATTTCTGTACAGAAGTATTTAGTTCTTACCCTGAAGTGCAATCCAGAGCTCTCCACACGCACATGGTATGTAACTTGTCACAGAAAACAACATAGCATTCTCATATCAACACTACAATTACACATCCTTGCATAGCCATGTTCAAGTAGACTACCTCCTCCTCACCAGGCCTCCAGTGCCGCCGCCTATCCATCTATCGTCTTTCCTATGTAAGTGCGCACGCACAAACTCCCCCATTCATAACTGCCATCAATATTTCCCCGCAATGGTATTCCGCTGAATAAGTACGGGCAAGGCCCGAGCACTAAGCCTTTTTGTGCATAGTACAGCATCGAGGTCAAGTAAAAAACTCCAGCCTAGCCTCTCTACATTCTCCCCTCCCACCGGCTTCTCCTCAGTCCAAGCTAACCACCACCTACTTTATATCCAGCACTACTCCATCAAACTCTCTACTCCTAATATACTCCAACGTCCTCTCAAAGTGCTTCCTCGGCCCCTCCGTGGCGGAGCTCTCGGGGTTATTATGCGAATTACTATGAATCAACTCAATCAAGCCATTCAGGTACTTGACCGTCACAGCCTCGTTCTGTCGGTCAAAATAATACACATAGCGGTTGAGAATCTCAACGAATAGCTCGACTGAGACGGCCGTGTCCATACACGCGTCGGCTACTCTCAGAGCTCGCTGGAGACATTCAAGGACTCGCTTGCCGTCGCGATAGAGAGGCTATGGTGTGCTCATTAGTATATGGTTTTCTTCACAGGGGGAGGGGGTGAACTTACAGTCTTATCATCTTCGTTTCTAGCCGGGATTTCTGTCGCCCACCACAAGTGACTAGCAAGGTAAACTGCGCGACATTGGTCCGGCTAATTTACCCATAAACGTCACGTCAGCAACGCTATGCTATATCCCACGGTTGGCGGAGAAACCACATACCTTCTTCAACAACTTACTCCCATGCAGCGCGCACTTTGTGATTAAAGTATCATAATTCTCCTTCCCAAAGTTTCGCGTTGAGTGTAACGCGCTAGCAATAACACACACCGCCTGGAACTGCGCTCTGCTATCCGAAATTGCCTCTTCATAAATCGCAAATGCTTGCGCAAAATACTCATAAGCCACCTCCTCAAAGCCATTCTGGTCTGCCACCTGCCCACAGAATACAAACAAGCGCAAACACAAGTCTGCACATCCCACACGAGAATAGAGGGCTTTCAAGTTCTGTAGCATGAAGCGGTATAGTGAAGTAGACATAGTTTGCCAAGTCTCGGAGGTGTGCTCTTGAGATTTGTACCGTCGGGAAAGCTTTACGGATGAGGTGATGATGGCAGGTGTGGTGTATTTAATGCGGTCACCTCCTTCCGCAAAGACTTTGGCAGTGATTTGGATAAGCTATCGATTGTGTCAGCATCAATTTAACCCCCATATAGCTTCCAGCTTTCGAAAGGGGATCGGGATGTACCTTGAACTGCACATCATTATTCTCATTATACAGCAAGTGCACCATTCGGGCCAGCCAGCCCTGCTCCTCGACTGTCTCCTCCGTCTCCATCTCCCTGCCCCGCCTTCCTGACCCAGGGTATCCCACTTGCTGCTGTGCACCTTCCCTAATCAAGACCTCCACCAGCTCCAGTATTCCTTCTGCATGTTCTGGCTGGGTGATTTTTATAGAGTTCTTTAGGATAGTCTGGATTACAGAGCCCGCAACAGCCCGGCGAGTAGGGTATGTCTGGCCATGCAGTAATGGGAGGTAGTTAGGTAGCGCAAATATTGTAAAGAGGGAGATATATGATTTTATGGGCGCTTGAAGGAGACCTAGTATGCTCTTCTGGCAGGCAGGTGAGTGTAGGTCGGGACTGTTGGCCATCTCGGTGACTTTCTGGTTTGTGTAGGAGAGAACTTGATCAACATAGTCTGGGGAGTTCAGGGTCAGTCATCGTAATAGGAGAGGACGGTGGGTGTTCTCATGGGCATACCTAGGCGCTCTGGGTAAATATTCCTGAGCAAATATAATCAAATTAGCCTTAACAGCTCCGTAAATAATCTCAATCAAGAGAGTAAAACCCACAGTGCCAAGTTTGCCAATGAAACAAGTAATGCAGTAATATCTTGTATAGGAAGATTCTGAGCCTGTCAAGAAAATAGAAACAATCAGATTTCACCTTGTCCCCTGATAAACCCAGTCTCCATCCCCTAACTTTCAAAAAAAAGTAGATAGTAGGACGCAAATCGAACCTACATTCACAAGCTTCACCACCTGGTCGTAGAAAATCTCATACAACCGGACATCCTCTGGAATCCCTCTCGGCTTGCCTTCAACAGATTCCGTGACTGCTTTCTTCTCTAGTTCCACTGGACTCTTTGCGCCATCCCCTGCCTCATCAGGTTCCTCACTATGACCGTTCTCCTTAGGAACATCATCAGCCAGGGTCTTTGGTGGATTATTCTCCTTGTCGATTGGTGGTGGTGGTGAGCTCTCTTTTGATAGTTTCATTTTATCCAACATCTTCAATGCAGCATCCAGCTCTTTCTTTTGCTTCTCCTCCAGTGATTCAGACGCTGCCTCCCTAGCTGCATAATTACTCAATCGGTCCATTATTCCAATGACAATTGCTTTGACATTAACATTAGGATTTAGGCGAGCGGTAGCTGACAGGAATTGATCGAGAGTGTGGAGGTGAAATTCGTCTGGAAAAACCTGCGTTATGACCTCTAACAGGTACTCCTGTGCAAGCACGTCCCGACACTGAACAACTTGTTCCAACAGCGAGCCCAAAACACCATTCTTATAGGCCTCTAGGTCTACTAACTGGCTTAGTCGTTCGAGATTATACCCCACCAGCAGCTGCAGCTCCTTCCTCTCTTGTGTCCTCTTGTCCCTTTCCCTAGAGTGTCCCTGATGCTGAAGCCTGACCCAGAGCTTGTTCATCTCAACGAAATTGGTGAGAACGAATGATATGGAGTCTTGGAGGTTACCCTCTGGCCCATCACCGCTCCCAGTAGGTAGGTAATCGCGTGACTGGCCTGAGAGATAGTATCTCAGGAACAACCCCCTATCCAACCATCGACCATCAGTTATACTCATGTTATCCACTTGCGCAATTCCGGCTGTTTACCTCATCGGATGTTGCACCCCCCGACTCATCTCCATCATGTCCTTCATAATCTCTTTCACAGGTGCATCCTCAATGCCCATATAAACTCTGGTAAATGTTAGCCCCAATAAACTCCTAACCCTCGGTCCCCAGCGGTATACAACTCACGTTCCGACGGTTATCATCAAGTACAGTCTCGGCACAATATTTCCTATCCCGACCGTATTAGCATGCCATTCCTCGGACCCCCCGGTGCATAATCTCCAATCCCTACCTGCATATTGCACGAGCTCATATCTACCAACCCCTCTCACAACCCCACATTAGCACAATCTTCCTCCTCTCAAAGTCCCAACCTAGTACCTAGGGGTACTTACAGATCCGCCAAATGATTAACTGGATGACTCTCCCTCAGATACGCCGACAAATGCCTCAACGCATCAAACACCGCCATATACAACTCATAATACTGTTTCGGGCTCAAACTCCCCGTCCTAAGCTCACTGACCAACGTACTACTACACTTAAGAGCATCCATCAGCTTCCCCGGTGTCTCCAGAGCCCGGCGCATGAGTGCTGCCTGCTGCCTCACAACCGCCAAAGCATCAGCCAACAACTGCGCAGACTCCTCCGTGGTTATCGGCGTAGTCATGGTATATTTTGAGCTTGCGCAAGCGATGACCTTGATTAATCAAGAGTGAGTTGTTTTGGTGACGTAGGTACCTGAATGGCAACAGTATTTTGGCTAGGGCTAGATCGATGAATTTGGCCTTGGACAACTGTCTTAAGCCTCGATGTGTATGTAAGGTACTGTGGGGTGGGGTGAGGTGGGGGATTGGCGACGGATGGGTGAGACTCGAAATTGTGGGAGGTGGGGAAGAAGTGGTGCTGGCTGAGGTAGCGGCGAATCTTCTATCATTCGATTGCTGCACCCCCTTACTCCTCTATTGTTGTCGATAATAGGAGCTTTGGGGAGAGATACCAGGCGGGTTGTTGTAGGCAGGCTTACATAAGTTGGTGTCCGCCCAAGACAGGGAATACAAAGTTATCTCAGGTTCATATTGGAGCAGCTGCCAAACGCTACATTAATATATTCCACACAAATAACAATTAAACGATAACATATCCAGCATACATACAGCAGGCATTTTCAATGATTCCGCAAGCTAATACAAAGGTACTGACTACTAAGTACATATACAGTACAATCCGTCTTCGCCGTAGCTCTCAAGCTGCAGCTGCCAAAACGTTCCTTCGTGCGGCCGGATCCGCACACAGCACCCGCTCAAAACCAGAGCTAAGGAAACAAAACAAGTACATACTCGATACTGAAGTACCTCACTGTAACACACATACATGGCCCGATGGGCCACTCTTCCAGCAAAAGTAAAACCAATAAAAAATCAGAGTAGCGAGTGGGAGGGTAAACAAAAATAAAACCAGGTATTAAAGAGGTCCAAACGAAGGTGGAGAACAAATGAACCCAAACACTCCGATAAATCAGAACTAATAGTAGGTTTGAACCCATCAAGACTTCGGGTGAACGAAAGCAGTAAGTTCAAATGCATGTTACAAAATCAACAGCCGTATACCAACACATCCCATTCTGTTTTCATCCATCAACCAACTTCATATCACCCGAAGCATAACCAAAACCAACTTAGTCGTCCATACTGGTTATATTCAATACCTGCTCTTCTTCCTACTCCCGCCTTGTACTTCCAATGCCCACTTCCCAGTATCCTCCAATGCTGAGTCCTCGCTCCTGCCCCTCTTTGAGGCCAGCTTTTGCTTAATGGTAGCCTTTCCAATGTCCGGGGTGGGCTCTGGCTCGACGCTCGCCAGTCGTTTGCTTCGCCTTAGCGCAGGTGTTTTCCCTTCGTCATTACTCAGATTAGAAACACTCTTTGTGATCCTAGGTCTGCGGCCGAAGCTAAGAATGTTTGAAGATGCAACTGAAGACACAGATGGTGCTACTGAAGGGGCGCGTGTACGTTTTTCAGGCTGCTCTTCCAGGCAAACTTTCTCTGGATCAAACTTCTTCTCCTCTTCCTCTGGGGAAGTAGCCTCTATCCCTGTTTCTTCATACGATTTCTCCTCATCGGTCTTTTCTCTCTTTCCACCCTCCTCCCCCTCCACTTCCTCCTCGATAACCGTTTTTAGCTTCTCTTCGACCTTCTCCCCAGCGTTTTCGACTGTTACTTTCCTCTTAGACTGATTGGTGGGTGTCGAGGGGGTATTGTCCGAATCAGAGATGGCGGCGAAATGGTCAACTTCCTCGTCATCGTCAGACGCTCCTCCAAGGAACCCTTTAGTAGGGACTGCAGGCTGCGCTTCCTCCACTTCAAGGGAACGAGACCCTCTGCTGCGAGTTCCTCTGGCGGATGGGAAGAGAACACGCTGGACTGGCCCACTAAGGACCCTAGAATTATCTTCTTCAAACTTCCGGAAGACTTTCATTCCGCGGCTAAAACAGATATTAGAATAGTACGGTATTATAACAGTCTAGGGGGGTAAGCCATACACTGTATAAACCATCCCATCCTCCCTTCCAGCCCGGAGAGCCTCAAACTCTTCCCTATTCTTTTCCAGTCTCTCCCTACGCTTTCTCTCCTTCTCTCGTTGCTTGTCACTAAGCTGCCTCGTGCTACCTTCTGGATGATCAATGAACGGATTCTCTGAGCTGGGGTCGTATTCTGGGACTCTAGCGTTGGAGTCGGTGAAAATCTCAATAGATCCTCTATCCCTTGAACCAAGGACATCTGAGCTTCCAAATAGGTCTCGTGCAACATCCCGCCCATGGTCAATCTTGTGACTTGATTTCTTGCGTGTGCTGGACTTACTGGATGCAAGAATGCTGGATGTTGGTTCTCCAAGAATTTCTGCAAGAGTAGCTGCTGCTGCCGATGAGATAGGAGTCTTTGGCTTTGTATTATCCGAGAACAAAATCCTGCTCGCAGAGTCTAGCTCCTCTTGTTCTTCAGATGGTACCATGAACTTCCTCTTTCTCGAAGGTGTCTTGGCAGGAGTGGGTAGAGACTCTGCACCATTGGGCTCTTGTGATGCCTCCTCAGGAGCAAATGGGTTCCTCATGTTCTGAGGAGCTGGTGGAGGCTTAAACCTCTTGTACTTCGTAGCCGCAGGATGGGGCGGCCCGGTTAAGGGATCAGCATTAGTTGTTGATTGATTATCGTCTCTGAAGATGCTAAACGTGTCCTGAACTGGGGATGGCAAGCCAGTGCTGACGGGAGAACCTGGTGGAGAGGGAGCAAACGACACGGACGACTTGGCCTTGCTGGATGTAGAATAGACTGGTGCCTTCTCTTTCTGTCGCTCCCTCTCTTCCTTCAGTCTGGCCTTCTCTTGTTCCTTCTCTTTCCTCTCCAGCTTCTTACCCTTATCGTACTCTACGCCATGAAGCGGAGCGTCAGGCGTCTCGACACGAGTCCTTCTAGGCGGGGTTCTTGGACATGTTTCCATGTTGTGTGATCGATTGAAAATATGCACTTGCGAGGAAAATCAAATCTGAGAGGTGTATATTACCGAGGAAAATATGCCGAATAGATCCCTTAACAATGATGCCTATTGTGAATGCGGTGAGCTTTGAAGTTCGGATGTGTTTGGTGAAGCAATGTTTTTCAGCGTGTTGCTTTGACCGATCAACAACAAACACTCTGAGACACGCTGTGACAAAGAGGGAGCGGGGCGGCGAATGCAAATGCCAAAGAACCAAATAGAGAAAAAAACCGTCAAAAACCGTCAAAAACAGAGACGGAGATTGATGAGTTACCAACGATAGTGTATCGAAGTAATTGTGTATGTGTGTTCTGGATCGAGAATCAGTGGGCGATGGGAGTGGCAGATTGTTGTGACACAGGGAAACCGTGGTTGCTGCGAGACGCGTTCTCAGATCTGCATGTTTATTGGCTCGTGTGTAAGTTGTTTGTAGCATGGGACATGTAAACAACTCGTCGTAGCAAGGAGCTAAGTGAGTAGACGAGTTTCAATGGAAGTCATTGAATATTCAGATGCAGCCTTTTGATATCTACTGAGTATCCATAAACAACTTACTTCCTATTCTGTATTTGGCTTTCAGTTGTGTTGAAGAACAGGATGTACGGTACGGAGTATGCACTACGAGTACAAAATAATATGCAAGCGCCTGTAGCATTGTAGCAGCCACGCCAAGCCCCAACAACCCCCCCAAGTACAAACAATAGAACCGTTCCACGCAAACATCACAGCAGCAATGGCCAACTATCGAGACAACACCTTAGACCTCAACAGCCTCCAACTGTCAGATGAAGAATCTCCCCAAACAACTCGCACCCCCACCAACCGCCCAAACCAAAGCTCACGTTCTCCTGTAGACCCAGAGACCCGAGATGCCGCTCTGAGAGCTGAGCTTGCTGGAGTGCAGCAGATCAATAACGTTATTGAAGATGTCATAGGGTCACTAGAGAAGGCCAAAGCCAATATGGAGGTGCAGCTGAAACACTCCCAATGACCTTCTGACGATCAACATTTAACATAGTCTATGCAGACTGTCTCCTCTACTGTCAATTCCGCCAATACCCTCTTAAACCTCTGGGTCCGCATCCTCTCACAAACGGAACACACCCAACGCCTACTGCTATCTGGACACTGGGAAGGCGGTAATAAAGACCTCAATGATATCGAGCAAGAAGCTCTCGCCAAAGCACAAGAAGCAGAACGACGTAAGGAGGAAGAACGAGCCCGAGCCGTGGCAAGAGAACGAGAACGGGAAAGGGCAGCAGCTGCAAGAGAAGCAGACAACAGACCGCTAAGTCGATCCGGGCGAGGCACTTCCTCAATATACGGAAGAGGTCGGGCAAAGGTAGGCGTTGGTGCTGGAGGAAGCTCGAGCACCGCAGGAAGTAGCAGGGTCCCAACTTCAAGCTCCATACCGGGTACAGATACTACTTCAAGAGGAAGGGGTATTCCCACGAAGGGCTTACGGAGGGGAGGCGGGAGATTGGGAAGTAGTAGTGGTATAATTGGAAAGGGCACAGCAGGAAGAGAGGTCAGGTAATACCCGATATATCACAATCGGGCAGAATGGAGGCAGATTTCATAAACAACAACCAAAAAATATAATTTGATTGTTTATCTCAATAAAACAAAACACACACCTTGCCTGTCGCCAAATCCCAATACGTGAATTCACGCAGCATCGGCGATCCAGTCGACAAGGTACATACATCGGCGAAGAAATAGCTGCTCTTCACCTTAGCCTTAGGAATTTGTTCAAATACCGATATATCGCTATATTTGTTTATTCGTTGGTTATTCCGGGACTGCTTATTCCCAAGCAAACTCCCACACTTTTACGTTACGCCAATTGGTAAATCCCTGTAATGCTGTATGCACGCAGCATTTGTGGTGTCTCAATCGTACTGAAGTTATTGGAAGGTTGAGAGGATCGACAATTCTCCCAGAGACTGGTATATGGCCCGTCCGTCACCCCGCCCCCGCTCCCGTCAGTGTCACCAAGTCTGTACCATTTTCTTCCGGTATATTTGCTTGTTTGGTTTTTTTTTTTCTAGAGATTTAAAAACTCCCTTGTCGTTCTGTTTGTTCGCAAATTCGTTATTTTGGGGCCCACAGCAATTCCAATTGAAGCGCAATATGTCGAGGTCAAAGAAGCTTGGGTCTATCTATGCAAATAACCGCAAACGAAGGGCTTTTAGCGATGATGAGGATGAGTCAATTGTCGAAAACGTTAACCATAACGCTTCGGAAGATATGAAGAGGAATAATCACCATATAGACCCGGTGGAGAGATGTCAAAGTACGTGTTTTCCCCAGCTCACTAAAGCCCTCAATTCCAACTGCGCAAATCGCTAGGGTAGCTATGTTTATCTATCCATTAACATTGAATAGCTAAACTCCGATCTCTTCGCCAACACCTTGCCATCCTCCGCCTTGAAGCCGCAAGAGTAGAGAAAGAAATAACCCGCTGGGAGTGGGAAGCCGCTGCAGCTGCAAAGGCTGCGAAGGTGAGAGCCCGCGAAGCGGAAAGAGTATCTGCCAGAAATGGCCACATGCATGGATATGCGATGTCCGGCGCGGGCGCACAAAAGCGACGACGGGTGCTTCCCCACCTCGATGAGGAGGAAGATGAAGCAAACCTCTGGGGCCCGGCTGGTACAGCGCGGGGAGGTCGGTTTAAGCATGAATTGTTCCCAGCACCCGGGAAGAGTGCTGCCAATGACAATAAAAGAGCAGCATGGGAACATGCCATGGATGAGGACGATGACGATCATGAAGATGATGACCATCATGGTGTGGTAGAGATAGATGACATGGATATGGCCATGGAACATGACACAGATGAGGATTCTGGAGCTAGTGCGTGGGGGAAACTTATCGATAAAGTTCCCTCTCCACGGCAGGATTTCGAGGTGGTAATTGAGCGGCCTCCGCCTACCCTTTCCCTACACGGAAGTACAAGGCCCGAGCAACGAGCATTTGAAGGTCCACTATTCTTCGGGAGCATTGAAGATTTCTCCGATAACGAAGTCTCTCCTAAGCCTGCTCATCCCGCAAATCCCAAGCAAACGTTAAACTTGTGTTTCTCTCCCCTTGCACTTTCTGCTCCTGCCGCAGCAAACAAAGGCAGCGATTCCCCATTGCCCTTCCTCCCAAGTACGCCCATGAGGATGGCAACCCGTGCCAGGCCTCCATCGGACGGAGAGTTCTCTGGGGAAGGGGAGTGTAATAGTGAGACAGGAAGCATTACTCCCCCAACTCAACTCATCACGCCTAAGCGCCCACCTACCACTGCCGTCTCCTCCACGACCCCCCAAAGCGCGGGAAAGACGTTCGTCCCTAGCCCGGGATTCTTTGGGACGTATGAAGAGAAGAGGAAGATTGCTGGCTTGGAGTCGTTGCCTAAGGTGGAATTTGATGAGTTTGAAGGAGGGATAACCAGGCCCCAAGCATCTCAGGCAAAAAGGGGGATTGAGGTATCCCCGGGGAAGTTTCTCAAGATGGGTTGGGATGCAGTTCCAGGTCTTCAATAAGAATTGATGTGGTTTGAGAAGGATTTAGCGAATGTATCTGGAGGAATGTTATTGCTTGGATAGTGCGTGATAGGTCTGGTTGAGGGTAAGGCGGGATAAAGCACTTTGGTTGGGGATGGAGTTGGGCGCATCCCAACACTCGTGAGATCGGGAGCAGGTTTCTTTATTTATATGGTATTCGACCATTTGTGGGTTTATGATTGGGTTATTGTCGGATCACAATGTTTGGGCAGATTAAAAGCCTAATAGAGATACTTTCATTTCGATGGGGGAATGAACGGAGATGGTACATTTTTAACTAGGAATTCTTCTAGTTCGTCATTTCTTCTTTTGATACTTTATTTTAAGCAGATAGCTATAGCGATTCCCTCAAGGTATGTCTTGATCATTTACAAAATAGCAACTCGAACTCCATTGCAAAACCGATATCATCACATCGTGATATATTTTCCTATAGTTTCTCCTCCCATCAACTCCCAACAGGCCTTCTAGCCCTTGATTCGCCTTCCAACTGCTGCATGCGCCTAATTGCAGAATCACTAGAGCCACAACCCATCAACCCTCTTTACGCCTTCGATATTCCCTCCTCCTCCCCATCTCCATCCTCCCCATTCTCCACCAACTCCCCCACAACCGCATACTTCCCCCCAAAATGCTCCTCCCAACCTCTCAAACTCCCCTTCTCCTCCTCATTCAGATCCTCCAACGTATCAATCGTCCCATTTTCATCACTCAACACGTCTGCGTCAAAGCTCCCCTTCGCCAATCCCCTACTTGCGTCTCTTCCCGCAAAACTCTCGTAAGGACCTCCGGGACCGTAGAACCCCTTTCCGGGTGTGACGTCGTAGACTTTTCGCGATACAGCGAGGAAGACTTGTGGTTTGTCGGTGCCGTTGTAGGGAAGGAGGGTAAGGGGTGTGTACTTCCGGTAGACAATGGGTGTGGGGCGGGAGATGACTGGGGTGGCAGGGTTGCGGAAGCGGAGGTAGCCAACGTAGATGACGAGGGAGAAGAGGATGAGGTTGAGGGGGGTGACGATTGAGATCCTAAATATGAAGGTTAGTAGGTTCGTGGAACTGGGAGATGGGGAGACGCACGCTTCGGGCACTGGGGGAGGAGGCGGTGAGTGCGGCATTGTTTAATACGGAGATAGACTATGGACTCCAGTCAATGAACGGTGATTTGTCTCGGTGAGTCGCTGTTATAATTGGTAGCAGAGGAGCTATCCGCTTCGGCCCTCTGTTTAATATGACGTGACTAAGTAGTTAGTTATCGTTAGACGCCAAGACCATTCTTGAAGGTAATCCCAGATTAGAATTAGACAACGTCGCTATCTATACCTCTCGACATCCCGTACCATCATCACCTCAGTCTTAGGTTGGTTGACACAACACCCTCTAAATCTCAGGCATAAAGTCCCTACTTACTTATCTATATTCTTGGTCTCATCATGACGTTCTGTCTTTTAAATAAATGTATCCTCTAAAACGCACGTTACTCTCTATCATTCATGGGCTATATAAAAAAACCTAATGACATGCTGGGGGTGTTACGATGCTCAATAGTTCTGGGGAGACTCCATCAGGCCTCCGATTTTAGTCTCGCATAGTTGATCCG
The DNA here is from genome assembly GCA_015179025.1 of Terfezia claveryi. Taxonomy (NCBI): domain Eukaryota; kingdom Fungi; phylum Ascomycota; class Pezizomycetes; order Pezizales; family Pezizaceae; genus Terfezia; species Terfezia claveryi. Next base: position 21,527 of record WHUX01000338.1, on the reverse strand, counting down.
GCGGAAAAAAAAGGGCATGCCCAAGCTATATCTTGGATTTCAACTAGAGACTAATAACCCAGATCACCGGGTCCTAATTATCTCTGGTGAGTCACCAGCCAGACTACAGGGCTTAGGGGACTGATAACCAAACTATATAGGGCCTCAATCTCCAACAAGCAGCAATTCTTTTCTGATATCTTGTTCCACACACCGAAAAGTCGAAGCCTCCCTGAATCCTACCGGGTGAGGCGAAGGGCCCATTGGGCATATAATTATATGTACATACAACTATACTCTGAATGAAGGTCCAGCAATTCAGATACGTAAATTATGACGCACCTCTGTGGCACGACTAAAAGTATCCTTACCATCCACTGATGCTCTTACACATTCTAGGAAATAATATCCTGTATGTTTGGGGGGTGTGAGACCCCAACAAAGCGCTTCACCAGCAGGTCGATGGGCACATTATATCTTGTGTGATAAGCACGGTGCATGCACATTCCTTCGTTGGTGGAATTATACCCACCTATTGTTTCGTCTTATACCCCTGATCTTGAAAAGTTGAGCCATATGAATTCTCCCATATAGGTTTTGTTTGACCGGAGGATGAGACGGGCAACCTGCAGCCGGGTAGATGTACCAGGAGTGTTAACATGCGTCATGAAATTCCAATCGTGAAAAGGATCTATCGCTGGATTCTTGGGAGGGCATGATCATCACGGTATGAGGGTGAACAATTCGATATCCGAATGTCTTTTCCCTCATAAAGGAGATGGTTGACGTCGTGGCATTAGCCAAATGTCTCAGTATTGGTGATCTGCAGCTGGGCCTCCAGGTAACACCCACCAACTTTTCGCCCGTAGCAAAAATATTTTGGAAAAGTAAGCATGGTCAGACTACCATGCAGTACCAATTCGAACATCAGCAGCCACAGTGTCAAATACCGCTGGATGTACGGGACTGGTGATACAAATAGGTTGCCGAAAGTGAATTAATGAAAGACACTAGCATAAGTATATAGGTGAACTCCTACCAACACGAGCCTAACGGAAAGGAATGTCAGGGCTCCCGAGGTTGCGGTGCCGCTGGTGATCAAACGAAGGTACCCGTGGTTTAGGGATGTTAGGCTTGAAGCTTGAAGCCGATTAAGGTATAATATGGAAAACTTATTGAAGAAGATGATAAGTATCGGATATCCACATAACGTCTGAAGTGACAACGTAAATTAATATAATGCTAATTAGAGAAGGGTCTTTGTGTCGAGGCAATGTGGTAGAATTGATGGAACAGCTGAAAAGCTGAGAGTGTTCATGATCCTATTGTTGTAAGAATGGCTGTGGGGAGCCCTATGTCGATTTTTTGTGTTGTTTCAATGTTGCTTATTAACCTAGGTAGGGCCTAAAGCATAAGGCTGTAAAGGTAATTATTTCTGTGTTGTGTCAGGTTCCGGGCCACGATCTCTATGAAGCTCAATCCGTGGGGCACTGCAATTTTCTCCTGGCAGCTTGAGTAAGTTATAGAAGAAACCTATCATCATGATTATGGAGAGCTACAATAAAAAGGACAATGCATGATGGTGATGGATCAGGTTGTAGTTGAATTACTATTGGGGAGTCATATACCTCTAACACGACTTCACGACTTCACTTCATAGCCACATTTCATGAGAGGGCACATAAAGAAAATAATTGCAAGATTTCGCGAATATTGGCTTTGGATGCGAGATTAGCCAGTTCGGGTGACTTCCCAGATGGGCATCCTCCTTTTCGAGACCCTTTTCGAGACTAGCACTTGGCATAGGTAGTCTGGGTAAATTGGTAGATACCGGTACCTGAGAAAACGGCCCGATTTTCGGTTTCCTCGGCCCGCATGGAAAATTCACTCTCCAGGTTGCCTTGATGGCCAGTCTGACCCGGGAAAACCCTATAAGACGTCTTTGAAAGGTATCCACCTCCCATGTAATGCCTGTGCTGGCAATCTGGGTCAGTCTAGAGCATGCTAGTTGATTGGAGGACAATTCGCAAGGTTTAAGACTGATAACTTAGTAGCTTCTTCGACTCAGCGGCGCAGAGGTACTCGATCACGTGGGGAAAACCGATAAAATGCTAGCCACTCATAGAAGTAAATTTATATATAACTGAAACCCCACTATCGGTACTTCCTCCAAATTAATTTGTGCCGATCACCACTGTTCTATAGACTAGCACGCATAGTTCTGTAACAAACACTAGGTTAGTAGTACCCTCACTCCACAAGTAACCTTGGTTCTTTCACACACATGTCTCCTTTTCCTGGCCTCGCCTGAAGCAAGTGCTTATCTTGTACCTGGTGTTCTTCTTTGAATTCGACATATTATGCTTGATGCTGGTGATGATTGATAGATATACTCATTAGCATTATGTCAAATTGAATGAGCTGGGAGCCATTGTTCCTTACTTGCACAGTACATGTATAGATATCGCCCACTGAAGAAGACACCACGTGGTTTTGTACCCTTGGAAGCCATCCTGGCGCTAGATGCCGAACTGCTCACGCCCACGAAGTCCTATCGCCTCTCCACCGATGTTAAATCACACTCGCTTCTCGTGGCTAGCAGACGATCTTTTCACCCTCTTTTCCTCTCTGCTCGTAGCCTAGTTCTCGGACTGTCTCAGAGAATAGAGTACAATATCTGGCAAGACTAATAATATACATATCAGTGAGTATTTCCCCTCAGTTTTGCCCCCTTGATCCAATTTGAAGCCCAGCAGCCTACTTAACCCTCAAACACACCGCTTGGTGTACTTATATAGCTATTGGCGGCAGCTGTCACTAGGGCTGAGAGCAGACTACATATTCGATAGAATCGCAACTAACAAAAATAATGGCAACCAGTCTCATCACAATGTTGAACCGGCTACCAATATACAACAGGCCCAAAGAGCCAGCCATAGGGCTTGTGATAGGGAATCCAGTACTTATTGGGACAACGAATCCGAATCTACCGACCATTCCAATACCACCAAAGTATGATCACTTTGGAAATCTCATTTCAATTTCCTCAGGTGCCCCGGCGACTACACCAACGCCTCTTATAGCGCCAAGGGGTGCCATGTTTGGAGGGAGTTCTGGGAAACAATTGCCTCCCCTTCCACTGTGAGTTAGGGGAAGGGGTCATCATTTAGCATTGGCTGTACTAACTCTCGCGTCAGCAGAGATGTGGATCCACAGTCAACAAGATCAGTTCGCGCTCCCCCTCAATATCCATCGCCATCGCCTTCCCCCCCTTTGAAAGGGATTATTTCCAGGAAACCGGCCCCAGGAGGGTCTGTAAATACACCACCACCAACAGAAGCTCACCCAGCTTACAGATCGATATCTCGGGGATTTAACCCGTGGGGAGATCCTCAAAGGAACCTCGTGAGCGTGGAGAATCATGGACCGCAAACAGGAGGCAGGGTTGCTCCTCCAGTAATGCCGCCCTCGCCACCACACCACTATGATAATGGCAGGCCAAATTTGACGGAGCATCAGAGCATTGACGACTGGATTCACAAGAGAGGAAACGTACCGATCTCGCCATCAAAAGTCTATGGATCTCCTCAACCACCACATCATAGGATCCCTCCACGTACGGCATCCGTAGAACCGCCGCAGTTGAATTTCAAACTAGATTTTGAACCGCTTGAAGCTCCACGCCATGAAGGATTCAGTGGACACATAGGGTCTAATACTAGGATACTGATACCAAAGGACGCCTCAAGTAATCCTGTCTCTGAGAATTACACATCAAGTCCTACGGATGACGTTCTAAGATTGCTCTCCGAGTCGATAAGTAATCTGCGAACGAAGGAGCCGACCCCTCCCCCGAAACAGGCTGGGCCAAAGGATCACATAAGCGAGCTTGAAGAGAGGAGGGAAAAGCTGATAGCCCGACGAGCCGCCATACGAAAAGACATTTGGACGCTAGAGCAAGCCCTAGACCCAACTGGCAGCAACCCGCTTAGCCAGCCTCACCTCAAGAGAAGGGACATAAAGGAAATGATAGCGAAGAAGAACGTGGAGGTAGATGAGGTAGAGAAAGAGATTTTTGACGTGGGGATGCTCATTCATAGGGCCTGGAAGAGAAGGTGTAAGAATGGCGAAGAGGGGTCAACGCATCTGTGGATACACAACGTGGTGGCTCGGACCTCGAAAGAACATGAATAGGGCGGCTGATAACTCCAGCGGTTTGTGTAACGGATAAGGGTTGATATATGTGGCAGGCGTTGGTTCTAATTTGATATTTACTCCAAATGAGGTGCAAAGGACTGGTTAGTTTTGGCTGGAGGGGGTGTTCAGTTACCTTCCCCGGTTTCCATGTTTGTTATTTAGAGATTGAATCTGTTCTGGAGTTTTTGGGAGATTTTTGTAGGCTTTCAATTCTTTCTTGGTTTATTTAGCTTGTGGTTTGTGTGCTTGTTTACAGTGAGATTTCTTTGGATCTCTCGGCTCTTTAGGGTAAATGTGTGCTTTACAACCTCCTAACCCCCTTTATCAGTACAGTTAACTGATGGAGCTATGCTGTTGCTTGCTACTTATCTATACCTTAGTATCTAAGTATTGATTTTACAAACATCTATGTGATATGTACCGTGATTATATGTACTGTGGACTAGACTAGTGCCGTGAAGATTCTCAATTTCATGCATGCTAGGAAACATACAGTCAAGTTCAGGGTAACTCATGCATTCCCTAGAATTTAAGGTTTATTATGCGATCTCGGGATGTGTATTGGAGGCTACTTACCGAACCAATCATATGGATATGTTCAACAGGACCGTTGGGACTTGCCATATAGAGCTAGGGAGGAGCACTTGGCTTCAGCAGGCAATGATTGCACGGTTTTTCTAGACAACTATATAGCCAACATTCAGGTACCAGCTGCCCCATTCCCCCATAATGGCCAGGGCAGAAATAGTCCCATCTCCTCCTTCAGTATGCTACGGAGGCTATTGGTTGGAGGATCAAAACAACGATAACAAAAGTAACAAACCATTTGTCTCGCAATAGAGTTTGGAGCAAGCGGAGCTCGGAGAACATAAGTGTGACCCCAGAATGTCTTACGTGTACCCCGTGGATCACGGTCTGTTCCCACAATATCTGAATGCAAATATTGTTGGATTTCAAATCTAGTAAAGGTAAGTGGAACACATACATACGGAAAATAAAGAGGGCTTTGATGTATTAGTTAGTTAAGGTACGCCCCATCCCATTTATATCCGTCCGCCGGTGCCGCCGGTGATTTCCAAAGTGATGCTACTACGAAGCCTAGTAGTGTAGTCTGGTTCTAGCAGCGGGCTCACAAGCGCTAGTATCGACCCGGCCGCCTCAAAGGCCGTGCCGGCTCGCCGAAGAGCCACATTACTAAACCTCTTCTCTGGATCGTCTAGCCTGGCACCTGGGGATTCCTAATGGAATGGTCCATCAGGAAGCTTAACAGTATGGAGATTGCCTGATGTTTTTGGTGCGGTCAGGCGGGTTAGAATGGCGCCGAATGCTACGCAGTTGCCGAATTTGGGAGCCCATTCCTAAATGGCAGGAGGGTTAGTCAGATTCTACCAGAAGCGTGTTCTGGGACCGTGGATCGTACGATACAGATGGAAGGGGTGGCACACATTCGCAATGGTCTTCGTAAGGCCCTCCACACCCTATTTCGCCGTTGCATAGTTCGCCTGCCCGGCATTACCGAACACACCACTAGTACTGCCCACATTCACGATACATCTATCCTCCCCATCAGTACTTTGCCGCCTCTCTAACATGTATTGCGATGATAGTGTCCCACTGCTCATCAGTGGTCTTGTGGATTACACCGTCCCAGGTATATCCTGCGTTGATATAGATTTTCCCGTTACCAAAATCTGCGGCCGCTTTTATTAACCGAGAGATGTAAGTTAGTCCTTATTTAAGGCATCGCTGGGAATGGAAATAGCTTTGCCCCCCCGAGGCTGTGATTTCCGATGCCACGGAGTTGGATTTGGCTTGGGAGATGTTAGCATTTTATCTCCGGCTTTATTTTTTTTTTGGGGGGGGTTTAAGTTACACGGCAATCAGGCACATATGTAGCATCGATGTCAGCAGCTACAACCCATGCACCTTCCCGAGACTTTTCTAGCGAGGAGCCCCGAAGGGTAGCTGTTTGTCAGGTGAGATTGGACTTGTTTGAATCGCTGTCTGCAGACATCTTGGATGAGATATTGGATATCAAGGGGGGATGGAATTAGGGAGGGGGATTTAAGGTCAAGTTAAAGCACTGTGGGTATGGGCATACGATGGAGTACACCAATACTGTAATGATTACTTAGTCTCGTGTCTGTTTATTTATCGAAAAGCTGTGGTGCCAGGGGTCATCAATGATACATACTGATTAGGAGTTGCATATCTACACAGAAGAGCATTTGGCCCAAGCTGCATACATTTGCCTCTTCAACGTATGTTTGTACCTGTACAAGTATTCTGATTTAACATACAAGTTATCTCACTTAGTAAACCCAGCGTAAACTTTAACAACCCGCTATTGATATGAGGTTTTTTACGTCTTGAAACAATCGCCATGCGTAGAACTATCGCTGTAAACTATCGCCATAAATTATCGCCGTATGACTGTATGTATATATACAAATGTATGTAATATCCAGATATACCTCCGGGTCATAAGCCCCCGGACAACCTCTGCATAATATAGCGCGGGATAAAGCCATTTCCTGGGGGGGTGGGGGGGGGAGGCATATATACGAATACGATCCATTTATAATCAATATTCATCCCCCGATCCGGCCCCTGTCTCCGTTGCGTTGCCCGTTCAGTTCTCCGCGGAATTTGGGATGTTAATTAGAGTTTTAGTTGATTAAATCCCAAGTATCTATGATTGCTAGTCTGGTTGGCACAACACCCTCCACAGGAGGTATGATTGCATGATGATGAGAGAATGAGATAATCGGGGGGTAGTACATATCTCCTCCCGCGCGGCCTCCCCCACCCCTCTTTCCACCTTCGAACAGCTCGCAACTGCAATGTGGGTTGAAATGAAAGTCTGTGGACCTAAAAAAAAAAAAAAAAAAAAAATGAATATTCAAACATGGAAGCTTTAGCCTCCAAAAAACCTTGGATTGGATTGGTAGGCATACTACAGCTAGAAAGCTTTACCGAGGAAGAAGGAGAGGTGGGGTTACCCTGAACTCCACCCTAAACCCTGAATGCAAACTAAGAGTACCCACTAAAAACCCACAAGAGATGAGGTGGGTGAAGGAACGGATGTTTCTCTAGAAGGCAACGCTAGGGGATGAGTAATTAGTCATGGTGATCAGTTATATAGTAGCAGTGGAGAACAGAGCAGCTGGGATAATATAGCTAATGATATACCTGTTCCATTTGGGATACGTGATTCCTCTTAACCTTATTCCTACTCTGCATGTGATCACATTTCCTAGTGCCTTTCATCTAGCAAGCAATAACAAGAGCCTCCTGAAGCGAAAATGTTAAACTCCCAAGCTCCGAAATTAACCTTAAATCTATTCTTGTGCCTCTCAAAGTTTCGCAATTTTCGCATCTCGGCTAAGTAATTTCGGAAGCATATATTTATTGTCCAAACATTATCAATTGTAAGATCGGGGAAGAAAAGAAGTCATATTATTATTGTTCTTTCAAGTAGTTGTATTTATATGCTTTGCGTCTACAACCACATTAAGTATACGAGAACCTCAAAAGCAAGAAAAGATATCGAAGTTCTAATTCATTCATATCGAGGATGAAAAGTCCGTAAAGAAAACTCAAAGGCCACAATAAGGTATATCAAAGGGAAATACAGGAATCAAGCAGAGTAACAGCCCAAGATTCACACTGTCAAGCAAAGAAATTTCCAAGGTAGCAGTAGATGCGTCCAAGGTAAGATAATAGCAAACAGCTTTTATCACGAAATCCAATCCGCGATGAACAAGGCACAAAAAGACGATCTTAAGGAGTAATCAAATAACCGGTGATCCCCAGAAAATAAGAAAGTTGTAGACACGCCCGAACCAATGCCAGTGAATGCAAAATGAATGAAGGAACGTAAATGAATGCAAGAAAATGCAAGAAAAACTCCAAATCAGTGAACATAGCGACATTTTCCAACTTGCAAAAGCAAATCCTTCCACCTTTTCCAACTTGCAAAAGCAAATCCTTCCACCTTTTCCAACTTGCAAAAGCAAATCCTTCCACCTTTTCGCCATCTATTTCGTATGTACCTTACCTTGACTCCCGCATACGTGAGCTGGGTTTTGCCAATTACAGCTTTCTCAGACTCTCAACACCTAATGAAGGCGTCTCGACATCGTTATCAAATTCCTTTCCTTCACTTTTTCTCCTTTCAAAAAAATTCTCGTACTCTACAACCACGAGAACCCATTCCGAAAGTGCTCTCCCACTGTATGTCCAGCATCCCGCATCCAGGTTTGTGCAATCTGATATATCAACTATTTCTGGTGCATCTTCGCCCAAGGAATCTACAAACGTTTGTGACATTGCTGGTAGCCTCGCAAGATTGAGGTGCTTGTCCCGGACGTTAAAAGGTTGCTGTGCCATCCACTCCAGTGAAAACTTGAATGTAGCCTTCCTTTGCAGAGTTGATGATGCAGGAACATCTGGAAAGTCTATACCCATCTCACCAAATTTCCCAATGCCCTTTTGGGTAAGCCCTGGAGACTCCGGTGAGCCTGGCGGTGATGGTGAATTTGATTGGAATCCCAGTGTTCTGAGAATGCTCCACCTTCTCTTGGCTGATGAGGTAGAGTCATTTGACTTTGTATTCTCTGGTGATCTAACGGGAGTGGAGGGCCTTTCACCTGGCGATAACTGCCCAGTTGATGATCTGGCCTTCCCTACAGGCGCTATTGTTGTATTGAGGCTTATGAGTCCATCCTCCGCATATAATATGCCTGGGGGTGGAACAATCGCATCATTCCTGAGAATGATCAGCCTTCTTCCTGGGGCTGGAAGGCTCGGGTTTGTCGATGGCAGTGCAATTAACCCTTTCTCTGCCTTTTCCTTGAGCCTAGTATGATGGGCAAAGCATGTGCGTAGCCGTAGGGAAGCAGTTTGTAATATTTCTCTGCATTATAGTCAGTAGGCTAAGGAGAAATGATCCGCGTTGTGGGCCCTTACTTGTCTGTTTTCCCTGACTCGGTTCCCGTAAATCTGGCCAACCTCCAGCAAATCAGCCGCATGAAGTATGCTCTCACCATTGGACACCAATGGCAGAAAAATCGCTCCCAGGTCGGAGGGGACAATAACCAATCCATACAAAGGCTACGTTTGCGCCCATCTTCTTCGATGAGTAGTCCCCATATGGTAAAAACCATACATATTAGCCGTAGTTCAGTCATATTGTTATCACAATTGGACATCCGCTTGAACACATCCAACCAGAAGGGCCAATCGATGTATGTGGTACCACCACCTTCTAGCCTCTCCGAATAATTTAGAATAGGCAATATCTCCTCCACCATATCGCAAAGTGTAAAGCAAGCATCTGAGTCAAAGACTTTTGTCCTCTGGGCAGCAGCCATCAACATGGTGGAAAATGATTTAGAAAGCATTGCGCGGCATTTAGCAGAACATAATTGACGATCTGCCAACACATCCCGTAGTAGCACTATCAGTTTGTTTTCCGCCATTGTCCTATGTGTTGGGACAGCAAGGGTAGATGCTTTGGCCAATACATCGTCAAATGTGATGGACGATCCTAGTGGGCCTGGGACTATCTTTTGTGGCTTGCTGTGTAATGTCGAATCCATGATGTTTAGCATATGGGCCTGTATGAAGATGAAACCGGGCGCGCAGGCTTGAGATAGTTCAGATGTCTCTGGTGGCATAAACCCGCATAATAGCATATGGTAGTACTTGAGAAACACGAATAGCAGATCGGAATCTCGTCCAAGCCATCGGTTAACCCAAGCACCATACCAGTCGACAGTATTTCCAAGAGGTGGCTTGACTGTTTTCTTAAGTTGCCTCAATGCACCGGCAAAGTTTGTGAAGCTCAATGGCTGAAGGCAATCAGGAAATCCTATGACAACTTCATCATATATGTGATGCAGATCTGTGCTTCGTTGGATACCAATTTGTTGTAATACCCTCTTCAATGTGGCAGCAGGTATATTCCATAAACTTATCAGTACCTCCGCTGTACCATTGCAAAAATAGAATGCATATGCAACCACTTTCCCAGCAAATGCTACAACGCTTGCAGGAGCTGTACGCTGCCCCATCTTATCAACAGCATACGCAAGCGTATCTATGATGGTCCGGGTAAAAAGGGATTTGATATTGTGCTGGACTGACTTTTCAACGGAGTAACGAGATGAATCGGATGACAATGAGGCCGAAGACTGAGATTTGATTATCTGTTCAGGAAGTGGAGAAAATTCCGATTGGGGAGGTCTCCATTCAGGCCTAGACAGTAATGCAGAGACTCCCTCCAAATACAAGGGTCTGTCTGACCCAGCTATCGCCGATGGACTACGGTTTTGGAGTTGTGCAAGAAGCCCAGTCCACCATCGGTGGAGCAGCCGCACCCTTCTATCAAGCTCATCTGGTTCAATGTTGTTACATGTGATCTGCGCAGAATTTCGCAGGAATGGGATGAGGGATTGCCGTATTATTTTGGCCTTCTCAGGACTTGACTTATTCTGAAATCTTCTGCTCTCTTAGTATTAATCTTCTCATATAGGACATCAGCCTTGCCTACCTATTGTAATCACTTTCCAACGCCCGAAAGGTATCCCATAGTTCGTCTTTCACCTTCCTTCCAGGAAGTCTAAGAGGCGAATTCTCAGCCGAGAGAGATTGCGACTTCATGGTTGGAACAGTAGCCTCTGAAGCAGCTGACTTTCCAAACATACTGCTTATAGGCCGTCTACTCTTAGTCAAAGATGATATTGAGTTCCGCCTATTAAACTTGGGCTTTGGGGTGGTAGTTCCCTCACCATTGACTGTAGCGGGGGGGGCGGAGGATGTGGAGCTGGTAGTCGTGGAAGAGTCGCCAGACTTTGTACTCACAGCATCTCGAGAACTGGGGGATGAAGACCTGGACACAGCTGGTGAACTCCACGAGCGTCGAGCGAAGTTCACAATCGACTCAGAAACCGAACGAGTCAGCCCAGGAGCCGGCAGATTCTCGCCCGGGAAAGCTTGTAGAGACGATTCAATTCCAGCCATTGTATTCGCAGGTTGCGGGAACGCAGTGATCGTGATCCGCGGGGTGTCGGTAAGAGTTTCTGGAGTCACACCGATGTGCTCCGAACTCCGTCTGCCCCAAAGCTTTCTTGTGGTGCCCGAGGGTGTTAGTTGGTTATCGCTGCTTTGATCCTCTGACCAGTAATCTCCGTGGCATAGTAAGTCGGAGGAGATGAGACCATCTCCGTTGCTGGTTGTCCGTGTTATTATGGGGGATGGGGCCACAACAGGTGAAAAGACAGGGTCAGAAGTCGGCGAAGGGGACCTAGAGGAATGCCTGGAAGCTCTGGGATTCGACTTGGACCGTAACGAGAGAGACGACAGCTTGAGCGCAGGGAATGGTGGGGTAATTTTCAGCTCTGCGAGCGTTGGGCTACATTTGTCTGCAGAGGCTGTAATATGGAAAGGTTTTGCCGTATTTCGTGAATTTGCCGGTTCCTGTAACTTGAATGTCCCAGTATCCCCAGTATTTCTCCTCTGCCTACGCCTGGACAACGTTATGGAGCGGGAAATTTCCGAAGGGGGGTTCCTAGCAGCATTATTATTATTATTATTATTAATAAACCCCAGCAATACGGGCATTGTATCCTCGTGCTTTTTCGTGATGCAGCAGCAGGCCGGTCCAGCAGCGTTCTGGTCACTCGATTCCTGTTGTCGGCCGAATGACTTGACCCAAGAACACCAATTGCAACCCAGAGTTCACGAGAAATGTCCGCTAAATAGTCTCACGGAATGGGAGAGAAAAGTTTGTGGACGAGGGACTGGACGCCGGGGCCAGCGGGTATAACGATCGATTGAGGTCAGCAACTGTTGTGTCAGAGAATGAAGAAATTGGTTTCCCAGTCCAGTGACTGTGCAGTGCTCTGTAACTTTATCAATTCAAGAAGCTGACCTGGGTGTTGGTACTTAAGAGTGCTGGCTGTATGGGATCTCCCTCCGCTGTGGCTGACGCCTTGAACAGAACCTGGGGCCATTGCTGGCATGCGAGGAAAAAAGATCTCCGTGTGAACCCACGCACCTCCAAGCCGCTGGGATATTGTTACATCTTAGCACTACATCGGTGCATTCCAGCTAGTAGCTTCCCTCTGTTCTAGAATTAGTCTGGACTCGGGGGCGGAGGAGTCGCGATTTTACGGAGGCACGTTACAAATACCTGGCCACATAGATGATGCGTCTGCAAGTCTGCCAGGTCCTTGAGCATGAGATAGTAGCGCACTGCAGCAGAATATTAAACTCTCATGAATAGGTACAATTGATGATAGTGGAGTGCCGTGTTCAGGTAACCTTTTGGCCTTGCCGGGCTACGCAAGTACTTGACATAACGATGATGCTTTTGCAGAGTCATAACCTGCTCTACCTGCATAAGATACTTACTTAGCTAGCGGTCATCAATTTAATGTTCTACACTTTTAATGTTCTACACGGCTCTGGCCGAATATAACGGATATGGAAACGATAGGTAGGCCACGCCCGCCGAACACAAATCACCAAATATATACAGTACGTCAGGCGCCGTGTCCCGAACTCAGCCATTAACTCCAATATGAGCAGAGCCATACATGCCACATAAGAAATACTGGTATATCGTCGAAGGCTGAATAGGGTCAATTCAAAATATATGCCAAAACCTATTCAACATGCATCTGATCTTCGTGTGAGGCCTGAAGAATAAACTCGTGGGTACCGTACATCCATCCATCCATCCATACATATGAAACCAAGCCGGGAAGGCGCAATTCACAGCCCCACTTGTGGTACATATTATTATTAGTTTGGCCCTGTAAGCAAATTTGAGATGCGTAATTGCATGATTTTTTGGTTATTTTCATTCCGATTTTCAAAATTCGCCTTGGTCATTGGCTCCTGATATTATCAACTCCATCGAACTAGACATGTTGCTCTACCATCACTGCATACACAGACGACTACTGTACTTTCTAATACCTAGTCAAGAGACTACCTTTTCGAGGTTCGAACTCGTGAATATTGAGTATGTAACAACAGAGCACGTTTGAGGCTAGAATCTAGAGTCCATCTAATAATGCCATGTTTATTCAGTCATGACGTCCAGCCCTCGTTCTCACGGAAAGAGTAAAATATTGTCAGTGCCATTTCCTAAGGTACAGTCATTCATCAAAACTCGCCAACGCCCTCGATTGTTTAATGCTTCTAGGTTCAGATTGGCATTATCCAGAATACTAATATCTCCCCTTCTTCTCCACTCAAGGAATGTCCGGAGCTGTTGCAAGTTGGGGGGAAGGGATCATGGGTACATGCCGTCACCATACAAATTTGTATGAGAAGCTACTGTACATGACCCACATTCTTAACTATCTGTACAACGCAAATACGGTTCGGCATGTTAGATTTCCTAGATATCAAAGGAACAGTTCTTGGAGGAATTCCAGATTTAGAGCTTCCTGCTTGCTTCCCTTAATATTTCATGATTTTTTCGATAGTGGCAGGTTTGGTGTAATTAGAACTATACATTAATCAATTGTTTACGATCTCTATTTGCATCTCCATCCAAACTGATGGCAACGGCCACCCAGAAGATCGAGACTATATACACACAGGCCCCCTGTGATGTCGACAGTCATGGCTCTCTCATTGACACTGAAAGTTGGGGGGGGGGGGGCTTAAGATGATCATTATAAAAAGTCCTCACTCCATGGCCCCCTAATAACAGTATAATCTATTGGAGATTTTATTGATCTGTTGATCTTTGCTATAAACTTATAGCAAAAATGATTCCACTCAGAAACAATTCATTTACACAATTCTTAATTCCTAACGAATTCAAGATTTATGGAAAGGGGACAAAAAATTCCACATCATGCACTCTTCGCTGTAGGTTTCTTCCCAATATTCCCAACTCCTTAGCAAACTTATCCTTCACCAGGGTTATATTTATGTCAACTACTCTATCAGCAGCTCCACGATGGTTTTTGTGCATCAGCTCTTGCGTATCAAAATCACACTTAGTGGATGCATCCCTCTTGCTCGTTTCTGATCTGCACCGATAGTATAGCGAAACAAGCTCTGTGAGCATAAAACTTACCTCTGTGAGGACAGCGTCAGCTTAAGCGATGGATAGTCGTGGTCAAAGTCAACGGACGAGTTGTGTACTTAAAAAATACTGGAAGAGATTCCTAGATCCTCGTAGCAAGATGCCACAGAGCTACAACATGATTATATCACTGACTTGGATAGTCCTCGTCCCATATCTAATTGCCCTTTATTAGCTTGTGCTCCCATGTATTGGGCCACCCTTGCAATCCCCAAACTCTTCCTTATCTACCCACCTCCTTGTGATTGTCTTCCACCCTTGGAATATATTCATTGCAATCTTTATTATGCTTCTTGAGGTCTTCTTTGACTCCCAACTTTGTGGCATCAACCTTATTGTTTAGTGCTTTAGCCGGGAAAATGCTAGCATACCTTCGCGATTAAAGAAACCCTTAGAGCCCAAATTGGAGTTGTATTCAATGATAACTCTTAGCAAACGGAAGCCTCTCCATGTGTGTTGAGGACGCTGCTGACTAGGGGAGTGACCTAGTTAAGATGAGGTGGAATTGATTGATTCCACAAGGGCTCGGAATTGCTCATATTATGCACAAGCTATGTGTCCTAGTTTTAAAAACATCCCGTTTTATATTTGCAAGCTCCTCCTTCAGCACTGACTTAATATGGTTATAGATGCTTAAGGTCAATAGTATTGGGTATGCTGATTCTGGCCGTACCGTAGTCTTATTGAGGGTAATCAATGCTGTAGATTACTCAGATGTATTATGCAGGGATTCATCCTACGATGCACACGTACATAGGAAGGACATCTCGAGCATCTTATCAACCACAGGAAGTTATCCCATGGAAGCAGTCATGCATAAATATATGTGCCCATTTTGTACAGCGAGGTACCAACCAGGGAGTATCTGTGAGACATGCAGCCCAGCAGACCCCTGCCACGCACAAATATACCTACCTATGTACCTCAGTCTCGCTCAGCTGAACATTTCTTTGCAACCCGTGCGTTGAACCACGAATCCGAAGTACTGCACGCCTTTCAGCCCTTTCGTTCTACAAAAAAAAAAAGCTGAACACGCGGTACTGCTCTATGTTTTCACACCACACTTTTATCATCGACAGCACCTATGGAGCAGTGAGAAGGAAGATATCGGCATGCACAATAATGCGCCTCACGTCCAGCTGGCACCAGGAAGTCGCTTCCTCTCTCGTTGTGGGATGCTGTGTGCTAACGTGGAGGACACAAACTTATAAGCTTACTTACTCCAGCTATGCGGATCCGAGTTTACGCAATTGCAAATTATAATGACGAACTTGCTTTTAGAATGAGTGAGCGCGGAGAATGTTGCTGGACTCTATGCTTGGTCACATATTCTTGTCAATTTCTTGTTTATGAAGTATTTGCTATACCCCATTTCCAACTCTATCTTGATTATGAGATGGCTACAGACGTTGATCTGCTCTTGAATGCACCATAGGGGACTTGAATTTCAGTATCTTTGGCCGATTTACTGAGGTTAAAGGGCATACCAAACTCCCTTGCAAAGGCAATGTTTGGTAAAGTCTCGCAGCTCCGGACTGCAGCCCACCCTGTCGTCAATTTAGCCATAGCAGCAGTGGTTCTACGGATGTTCTCCAGGACTCGGTTCCGCACGAAGTTATGGTGGGACGACCTGTGCGTCGCTATTGTAGGTATTTTTCTTGTTTGCAAACCATATGGCCTTATGTCTTCTAGATGTTTTAGGTAGTGGAGACATCATTCGCTCTCGATCCCAAATAGGGGTAGTAACACAATTAACAGGGTATACCGGATTTCGTGGACATATAAACTCGTGCAAGGAGATGAAGAAGTAAGGATGGAGAAAACTATGCTTGGGCTGAAGCTTACATTGGTCTGTGAGGAATTCTATCTGGTTAGGTGAGCGAATGTCCGGTACATCTTTCTTATATGAGGGAAATCTATGCTATTCTTATATGAATTGCGTAGGGTCTCCTAGATTCTATTTGTATATAGGAATGTAACTAACGTTAGGATAGAAAACAGACAAAACTCATAACTCTGTATCTTCGAGTCACGCAAGGTGTATGCGTAAATGCATTAGTTCTTTGCGTATTGCCTCTGTTCCTCAGCTGTATCCTTATTTATGAGTTTTGGAACCTCACTGTAAGTTCTTGAATATCTAATATTGTTACCAACACCCTCGTACTCGCATCTCAGTACTACTTCTTCGCGCCAACCTGATACAGCGGCAGAGAGCAGGTGTATGTATACACTCCGTACTTTTTTGAAGTCTTTGTTATCGTTGCATCTGCCCTATGTTTTGCTACTCTCATGTGGAACCGTCTCTGTACCTCAAGCGATTGGCTGGTCACAGATTGAGATCTCCCCGGCAATTGTGCACCAACGAGCGCAAAGCTGCTGCTACACCCGCTGGATACGGAACAATATTATTATTATGAGAGACTGGAAATACGCGCCTCAGTCAGGTGGATATGAAGGCATTGATTTATTAAATCATCACTGGGACCCAGTTCTGTTGATCAGTCAAGGCTGGCCTCGGTTTCAGAGGTGTATACAAGGGACTACAGTAGTAGTAGTGCTGAACCCCAGGAGAGGATGCAAGTTGGGACACATGGCCCGGACGGGGTAGTAATATTTGGGACAAGGGGCAACGCTAAGGGAGATACGGAGCCCGGATTGCCACAAAGCTCAGGGTTGTAAGGGCAGAGGTGGAAGGAAATGGGTGACAGGAAATTACTTTATATTATCTATTTAATAGCGTTCTTCTCCCACCTCACTTTAGCCAATATTTACACAATAGCAGACCCCTTTCCTCTCCCCCCCCCCACATAGCAGACCCCCTCCCCCTTCATAGCAGACATATATTAGTCTGGCTGTACATATATATCTGCTTAGCAGGCAGGTGTCTTGAAATTCACTATGTGGGAGTTATGATATCATGATTTTTGGTATACGCCCCGATCAGTTTATCACTTCTTGTGTAGCGTAAAATAAACAAACCGTAGACACAATACGAGCAGCCGCACTATCTTCATATATAACCCCCATTCTCGTACACTCCCACGAACTACACCATTCGTCAGTCCCCATTCAACCACTACCGCACTCCTTTATACAGTCCTCCTATCAGTCATACACCTCACGATACTCCCCTCCCCTGCTATATCCACCACCTTCTCATGCCAGCTCAGTAAGACGGACATTTTTCCACCGCTTCCAGCCCCAGAGGAGGCGTCTTTCATGCCTTTGTAGATATATTTTGTAAGAATGTCGAGAAGCTCAGTGCCATTTGGTAGACTGGATAGGCGGGATAACGTGTTTGCCATTTCGGAGGAGCGGATTGACGAGAGGATTTCTAGAATTGTTTGGAGGTGGAGCTCCTGTAAATGTGCAGTGAGGCGTTAACTTATAAGATAAAATTCCAGAAGATGATGGATTTGGAGGCAACCTCGCTTGGAAGATTTGGAGAAGGTATATTTGGGAATTGGAATTGGTGGTAGGTAGTTGAGTGGCAGCTGACATACCTTTCCCGCCTCATCCCCCCGTATGGCACATTCTTCAAAGCAACCTTCAACGCCCCTTCCTGGTCTCCTCGCTGCAATAGCTGCCGGCATTGACCCGCGAGCCCTTGAATCTCGGAGATACCTACGGGCGGACATGGGGGGTTTAGTAGCTCGGGTGGGAACTGTGCCTCAGCGTCGAGAGCGTCAATGTCGATTAGGCGGTAGTTTGCTGTTAGGGGGGGGACATTGTGGATTGGAGGTTAAAGGCAACCCGTTTGTAAGGTCTGGTTGGGGAATAGGGATGATATTGTTGTATGTCGAGTCAATAGGGGATTTGTAACGGGGAGTGCTGTTGACTCCCAGAGAGGAGCTAGCCGCATAGGGCATATATAAGTCTCACCTGACTCGTTCCGCTGCTATTCTGGTCTCCATACATTATTCTAGTCTGGTTGGCACCAGACTAACATTATTCCCCAGATTACCCTTGGGCGTGATATGTTTGTTCCAGCTGACGTATTGTTCTATGTCATTAGTGTTAGCACGAGGCGGAGAAAATAGCTAGATTATTAGCAATTGCTCCTCAAATTACTGGTTAACTCTCCACCTTATTTTTTTCTAAGAGCACTCGAGCATAGCTTGGAATAAATATTTTACTCTACAGTGCCCATTTTGCCAAATTTCATAAAATTGTATGGGGCTTGGCACTTTTTGAATTTGAAAGTGGTTCAACTTGGTGTTTGGGATAAAGCAGTCTGGTTGCACATGAAGTAGGTCAGGAAGTATTTTTACCCATTTTTGCAAATGGGTCAATTTTGGTCCATTCCGGTGTCAAAATGTCTTCGTGCTAATACTTACGATCGCTGACTATATATGTATATGATGGAGCAACTGGTCCCGCTACATGCTGCCCCTGAATACCACAAAAGAGCTATGTACCCCTCCTGGCTTAATACTCAGAAAAACACGTGCAAAGTCTAGCGATCCTCTCGCATCCTTTCATAAAACAAAAGATATACCTCCTTTTGCTGCGAGAGGACATCGTCTGTCTTTGCTTCCTTAATCTTCTCGTCACTTATCCTCCACCACTTGTTGTTCTTCTTGACTTTCTTCTTTTTACGTTCACAGTCCACCTTAGAAGGTGTAGGTGATGACGAAGACGGTGATGGGGGCTCAAGCCCTGTGGGCGTAGCAGATGTGACTGTTCGTATAGAAGCAGGCGATGATGGCCTGTCGTCCCCAACCTGTGTCGGGACACTCAAGGATGGTGATATGGGAGTTATTGGAGATACAGAACAGTTGCTTTCAGAAATCGAATTCCTTGCTTCACACGTCTCCTTTATCAATGGAGCCGCACTTCCACTAGGGGTCACAGATATTGCAGGGGTCCCAGGAATAGTGCCTCCGGGACTCGGTTGATGGGGGTTGAGAACGGTGCCGGCCAAACATTATGTCTCCTGAAACACTCATAATGACCACTTTCATGTCCACCCTTGTGCGTTACCACACACTGTAGCTTATACCCTCTTCTATCCATAAAACCACCCATTGATAGATATTCCGGGAATGAAACTTTACAGACGTTCTTTCTGGAGGCGAGGGAGTGCTCGTATATTGACCTCGAGAGGTGAATGACGAACACTGCTGGGTAGGTTGACATACATGTCCGTTTTGCTATTCTAGAGCGGATTGCCGGAGAAGAAGGAGGAAGAGGGACACTTGCCGGGGGGGATTGGGGGTCGTTATCAAGAGCCTGCTGGAGGCGGGAAATAGAATCTTGAATCACTTCTCGCTCCCTTGGCTTGCAGGTTGACAATTTTGCTTCATAATGACTGATAGCATGCTGCAGGCGGCACTTGTCGCATTGGAAGTCGTCGATATATTCCGTGGTAAAAGCACCGTCGATACAATCATTCAGTGTAGCACTTGTCTAAGGCCCCAGCTAGGAATCAGTCCACAAATAGGGTTGATTTATATATAAGCTGAGGGAATGAACCTTTAAAGGAACGGAGAGTGTCATAACCATGAATTTCGACTGTACCGGTTTCGTTTTGAAGTGGCATTTCATACACTCAATTTCCGACTCAAGGGTTCCTTCTAACGGCATTCCGTACTCCCCTACCAAATCTGACTCTAGCTTCTCTTGAACCCATTCAATTGCTGTACACTGCCACTAGCTTCCTCTGCTTCTATTTTCCTCTCCCGCTCCTTCTTGAATTTCTCCATGGCATAGTACTCCTCCGCCAACTTCTCCGCCACGATCTGTAAAAATTCATGCGCATCCTGCTGGGCTCTCGATATCTCTGGTTAAAAATGGCCTCCAACACGGTCAAAAATGACCGTGCTGATATTACCTTCCTCCGGATCGGCTTCTCATTCAATTTATCCAAGATGTCCTTCAAGGCTCCTGATAAAAATGATTTCTTGCTAAATTCTCCACTTTCCTTTGCTATGCGACCCCGATGAATGAGGTATTCCCGAAGCTCAGGTAGCCCGGCGAGGGCCTGAAGCGTGGAATTTATCTAGGTGGGGTTGAAATTAGCTCTGATGAGTGTTTTGTCAAACTTTGAGTGACAAAAACCTACAAAACAATCATTTCCAGTATTTACCAACCCCACTACACCCTTTTGTCGTTGACTAAATGAGGTATTGTGGCTGTCGATTGCGAATGAAGGGCTGAAGACATAGACGAGAGTAATCGCTGCGAGTGAGGCGGCACCTGCGTAGACGATGGTGAGGTTCCTATCACCAGGCATGGCTGGCTGGGGTGATTGGGGGGCTGCGAGGACTACCGGACTGGCCTTGTCACCATGAGCGGTTTCCTTAGTGGCTTTAGTGGAACTAGTCTCTCCTTTTCTATTCCAAAGGATTGGTGGACCCTGTAAAGTCAGTGCAATTGATCGCTGCCTGGCTGTGAGCCTTGAGCCGAAATTGCGTTTTGAAAAATGTTTACTTGTGCGTTGTTGGGTTGATGTTCGTTTGCAGTAGTGCTACCGACAGATGACAGCATCCAAAGTAGTGCTGTGCTCCATCTCCAGCAAGGCTGCGATTTGAATGAAGAGGTGATGTGCTATAATATAACGAAGAACACTGTGTGTCTACTGAGAGAAACCATCCTAGGGACATTTGCACTTATAGAGCACCCGGAGGTGTCATCTAAAGTGGAATATTCAGCTGTGGGAGAGATAAAAGTTATGGGTACCGGTATATCCTTCGAGGCTGGGGTACATCTGTTATTTTGAATGCCTCTTTCATCATGAAGCTATTCATAAGTGGCACTCTTACACCGAGAACTGAACCATTTGCCAAAAAGTTTGGTTACCCCGTCACCTAATACATACCTATCTGGAGGTATTGTTTTTTTATACAGTCTGGCATGTAAATGAAAATCATGCCAAATTTAAAAGATGTCAAGCCCACTTCGGCAATAATTAATGACTTAAGTTCTATATAACTTACGATTTGTGGAGAAATTGCTACAGTCTAGACATATTTTGTCATTTGGAAATGGGGGCAATTGCGGTGTAAAGGTTGCAACTTTGTCTAAACACCAAGTGATCGTTATAATTTTTAAGAAACTGCTGCACAGCAAATCACAACACACTTTCATCATTGATCACCTGGCGTAGTCGTTCCTCCCCTTTGGCAGTCAGCACAGCCCCATCGCTCCGCTGAAGCTGTGAAATTCGTGTCACTCGGAATAGTTTTGGTATGCTTTCACGTGTTTCCGTAATTCATATTAAAAACAGAGCTTATCC
>WHUX01000337.1:0-41638 GCA_015179025.1 Terfezia claveryi | reverse complement strand
GGTTGTTCGATTCAGTTGAGGCTTCGGTTGGGTTCTGGAAATTATTTTCTGGGTGTTGAGCGTATGCGGCAAAGAATGGTGTGAGTTTGGTACTAGAATGGACAGTGTTATTATAACAGAACTCGGCAAATGGTAATAACTCGACCCAGTCATCCTGATCCCAACAGCAATACGTCCGTAGATAATGCTCAAGGGTCTGGTTGACTCGTTCAGTTTGACCATCAGTCTGGGGGTGATATGCCGAGGACTTATCCAACTCAACTCCTAATAACCGCATTACCTCCATCCAAAACGAACTTGTAAATACCGAATCCCGATCCGAAACAACCCTCTTTGGTAATCCGTGCAGCCTCCAAACCTCCTTGACAAATATCCCAGCCAACTCTTTTGCCTTCCGGTTCTTTAAAGGAATGAAATGCGACATTTTAGTAAACCTATCAACAATAACCCAAATCTGATTATACCCTTTGACTGGTGGTAAATCAGTGATGAAATCCATCGAAATATGTTCCCACGGCCTGTAGGGGATTGGAAGAGGTACGAGCTTGCCATATTTCTTGTGTCTTGCAGTTTTGTTTCTTTGGCAAGCATCGCATGTACGTACATAGTTTCGTACCCAGTCTTCCATGTTAGGCCAGTAGTAATTTCGTTTCATGAGCTCGAGGGTTTTGTCACGTCCGAAATGACCTGCAACTTTAGCATCATGGCACTGGAAAGCCACTTTCAACTTAAGGGAGTTGTTGTCAGGTATATATAGGCGACGTTCATAGGTTACCATGTCATCTTCTAAACCGTAATGTTCGAGTCCAGGATACTCCTTGCCAAACTTCAACGCGTTCCGAATCCCTAACCACTTGTCATCCTTGAGGCCAGCCTCTTGGATCTCCTTCGACCAACTTGATTCTTCTGTTTGTGAGGCCTTCACTGCCATGATGCGGCGCGTTACTAGACTCTCCTCACTCGTTCCTAGTTGGAATTGACCAGGCTTGAACATCCGAATCGTGTGGTCCTGCTTCTCTCCCCCTCCTTCGAGGTCAGGATCAACCTGACGAGAAAGCGCATCTGCCTTGCCATTCTTATCACCTGGGCGGTAGATGATTCTAAAATTGAACTGGCTTAGTATTTCCGCCCATCTGGCCTGCCTTCGATTGAGTATTTTTGTGGAATTAAAGTACTCAAGGTTCTTGTGATCCGTATACACAATTATCTCCTCCGGGGCACCCATGAGAAAATGTCTCCATTCTTGGAAACAATTGACAATTACAACCATTTCTTTGTCATGGACGTCGTAATTGAGCTCTGCTGGGATAAAGCGTTTCGAGTAGTACCTACTGGGTGCCAACGACCATCTGGTTCTTTTTGGGATAGAATACCAGCTTTTGCTAGATCAGACGCGTCTGTCTCGATCATTTTTGGTCGTTCTGGGTGATAATGGCATAGTATCGGAGCAGTGGTGAACCTATATTTTAGCTCATCGAAGGCCTGTTGACACTGCTGTGTCCAGTTCCAAGGAACTCCATTGTGCGTCAGTGTCTGAATCGGCAATGCCAAACTACTAAAGCCTTGAATAAACCGGCGATAGAAATTAGCAAACCCAATAAACCTCTGCACTTCTTTGACGTTCCGAGGAGCCTGCCAGGCGAGGATATCCTCGACTTTCTTCTGCCCCATTTGTATCCCCTTTGTACCTACTTTAAATCCCACGAATTCGACTTCTGGGACATGGAAGATACACTTGTCTATGTTAACACAAAGGTTATTCTCCGTTAGTTTCTGCAGCACCCAACGGACGAGCTCGACATGTTCTTCCTCTGTTTGGGTATAAATGAGGATATCATCAATATATACAACTATTCCTCGGTCAATTCGTTCCGATAGAATATTGTTAACATGTCGCTGGAAAACAGATGGCGCATTAGTTAGCCCAAAAGGCATAACCGTATATTCGTATAAGCCATATCTTGTCTTGAATGCTGTTTTCCACTCGTCTCCGGCCGCTATTCTGAGTAGGTTAAACCCGAGTTTGAGATCGAGTTTGGAGAAAACCTGTGAAGTACCAACTTGTTCCATTAGGGTAGTCATAAGTGGTAGGGGATACTTGTCTTTTTTGGTTATGGCATTGAGCCCTCTATAGTCTACGACTATTCTGAGCTTGCCATTTGGCTGTTTGGCGAAGAATATAGGAGCGCCAGCACTGCTTTTGCTCGGTCTTATCTTGCCGGTTCGGAGCATCTCATCTAGGTATTCTTTGAGAAGCTCCAGTTCATCAGGGGAGAGGGGGTATAGTTTTCCTGACGGGGGACTCTTTCCTTCTTCTAACTCAATAGTCATGTCTTGTGGACCGTGCGTGGGAAGGGCGGATTGCAACTCCTTTCCAAAGATTTTTACAAAATCCCTGTACTGTGTTGGCAATCGATCAGCAAGTTCATGGATATTTTCAGTCGCTATTATTTTCATAACCTTGCGAACGTCTCCATTAGCGAACTTCTGATAATCCCATTCCCCTATTTCAATTAATCCGACATATTGAGTCTCTGCAAGTACTTCGTCAAAGTCAGCGAAATCAGTAACCTCCTCGATTTCCAACGCTCTTTTTAGCTCGAGTCCATAAGGAGTGGTGACCCGTAGCTTATCACAATTGGCTTTAATCCAATCCATCCCCAAAATGAGTGGAAGACCTGGTTCGAGGCACGCAACCTCAGTTACCAGGTCAAGAGTTTTGTTTCGTCCCGATCTTGCATCTGGGACCTCCATCTGCAGGTTCTGAACCTGCACTGTACCAGACCTCTTGAGAATCGAGCCGTCGGCGCTCTCTAGTCTCAGTCTTTTCTCCCTCTTACCCAAGGCAGCATCATCTGTTCAACGAAAGAAGAATCAAAAATCGTAGCTTCTGCGCCAGTATCAACCAAAGCATTAATGGAAATTTCGCGTTTATTTCCTCCGTACATCCAAGATAACTTAACAGAGATAAGAAATTTCAGTCCTTCACGCTTCAATACCTTCGCACCCGATTTTCCTGCTAAAGAGAGATCCTTAATTCCATCCAATGAAATATCCGGCACCGCCACCTTTCGTGGTCTTTTTTCGAGTGCGCCAATATGAGGAGCCACCTCATCATCAGCTTTTCTTTTTGTCCCTTTTTTTGCGTTTTTATTTGATAAAGAAAGAGAAGAAATAGCAGAAGAAGACAAATTACGAGAAACAGAACTAATCAAAACAGGGTCAATATCCATCGGTTCCCCTTCATGTTCCTCCTTCCAACTGCTAACAGGATGCCATTCCTTATAACACAAATAGAAAACCAATCCTGCGAGACTATCCGACCCGACGTACTAGATAGCCCGCATCCCTAACAGTCCGAATTTTCCCCATAATCCAACTCATCCTCACTCATAATATGCCCAAACTGAACCTCAAGTGGCGTTGCTACAGCCGCTCCTGCAGACACTGTCGCCACTTCTTTGCTTCCTCCTTTCCCTTTCCCTTTCCCTTTGACTCAACCGTAGGTTTCCAACCATTCGTACAGTCACCCATCATGTGGGTTTTGTCCCCACACTTGATGCACTGTCCATCCTTCTTCCGAGCCTGTCGCATTGCATATGTGACTTTATCTTGACCAGGCTCCTTTTCCTTCTTGGAGGAAGTATCGGATTTGGGCTTGGATTTGGCATCAGGCTTGGTTTTTGCCTTCTGCTTTGGTTTGGTAATCCGATCTTTAAGGTTCTCGGATTTTTTTCGGTAGTCTTGGGGGTATTGGGTACCTCCTTTTTCGCACCAGCAGCCTGTTCTTTTTGACGGAACTGGCTCTGTGCATGGGCCTCCCTAACCTTCTCATACTCAACCTGAGACCCGGCATTTGCGATAGCCTGGAAGCACATTTCTGTACTAGCAGGTACCTTATCTAGAATGTCTTTATCAGTACTGACTCGGACCATATGGGCCCGAGTCTCAGGCTGAATTGCACTAATCAGGTGCTCCCAGAGCTGTTCCCGTGGTAGTTCCGCTACCAACTGGTGAACCCTGACACGAGCGATGAAATCTTTCATCAACTCACCTTTTTTCTGGAACTCCTTCTGAAGGGAGACCTTCGCATCCCGCTTCTCATGCTGGTTCTGATGTGCGTTTATGAATTCACGTTTAAAGACGTTAAACGTGTCCCATTCAACCCATCCGGAGTTGGAGTCTGGTGTACGCTTGTGTTGGTTTGCGTAGTACCAAGTGCTCGCACCTCCTGTAAGTAGATCCGCTACGAACAGGATTTTTTCGCTATGAGTAGAGTATGTTAGCGGCATGCGTTCAAAGGTGTGGTCTACCTTCATCAGGAATTCCTTCAGCTTGCTTGAAGTTCCATCGAACTTCGGTGGTAGGGGGAGGTTTCGAGGTTCTTTTTTCTCAGAAAGAACTCGAGTTTTCTTTTGTGGAGGAGGTGATGGTGGAGGCGGAGGGGGTGGTACTGGACCAGTCCGAGTACCACGTATGATGAAATCTTCTATATCATCATCAATTGATCGAGTGCGTTTTGGTGGACGTTGTTGGCTGAGTGGTTGCTCTTGTAGGTCTTTGAGCTTCCTTTTGTGAGTCTGAATCCGACGAGAGAGTTCTTCTACAGATTCTTTATTAGTCTCACAACTGCGAATACGATCATCTTGCTCTTGTTTGATCGCCTTTTGTGTCCATTCATGGAGTTTGACAACATCTGCTTTGATGCCATCAAACTCTACTTTAGCCGCATCAACTATTGCCTCGGTGTCCTGTTTGAGCTTCTTGCTTAGTTCCTCCCATTGTTTTTCTAAGGCCTCACTGATAGATACTGTTAAACGTTTAACTGCATCCTCTTGTCCTTCCGTTTGACCTTTTAAAGCTGCTACTTCTTCAGTGACCTGTTGTCGTAATAACTTTAGGTCTTCATATGTAGCCATTGCTCCTTCAAAAATAACCTTATGTGCATCTTGGGCTTCTTTTAGGAGGCTTGCTTGGGCATTTAGACCTCTTGTAAGGTCTGCAATCTCCGCTCGTTGCCGGTCAAACTCGATAGATCCATCTCTAACAATTCGTGCCAATAATTGGTCATATTCTTCTTGGCTTAAACTTGGTCGAGACGGTCGTGTGGGACGTGGTGGTGGCTGGGTAGGACGTCGTGATGATGTGTTACTGGCTGTTCGATGGGAGGCCTTCGGGAAGGTTGTCCAAATCGTTCTAATAAGCCAGGTGGGAATGTGGTTAACTCATCTGGAGAGTATATAGGGTTCTTGAGGATTCCATCCCACGAGATAGAATGTCCTCCATTGGGATATCAATAAGGTCATCTTCTGTATCTGTATCAGATTGAGGAAGATTGTGTGGTCTTTGTGTGATGGCACGGGGTGTGACATCTGGGAATGTAAGGGGTTGGTAGGGCTGGCGAGGCCCTTTTGGTGTCTGTGAACTAGACATGATTAGAGTATATAGCAAATGTAGCGAGAATCACTGGCTACAAAGTAATGTCACGGGGGCCCTATTGACTGATAGCGCTCTTGCGACTATTAGGACGGCCGTAATTTCCTGCCGCAACGATATCTATTCCGCAACACAGAATATCAATCCTATAGCAGTAAAGTTTAGTCCAACAGTAGTTCCTCACGACGGATCTTATTTCGCAACACAAAATAAATCCTATGTCGCTTAAACGTAAAGTTAACTCAAGACTTAGAACTTTGTAGGCTTCGTATACTCAAGGTGCTCTTGCTTTCGAATACTCGCTCGTGGTAGAATAAATTCAACCGGAACTACTTGCACTATTTATATCCCGCGGTGTTTGTAGATATTCTTATGATAAAAATATTTTATAAAACGCGGGCCTACCTGTCACCTCGGAATTTCTTCCTAAGTGTTATGCCATCCACACCTTTGTTAATGCAGTTGCTATCTGCACTCGTTGTCACAGGTTACTAACCCGAACGTAGAGAATATTCCCATGTCTGCATATTATACGTACTTCGCTTATAGCTCGCTTATCCCATTAAAGAATTCTTATCCGAGACAACTAAATTCAATTTCAGATACGTTACCAATCCTCGATACTATCGGATTACCATCCGACAATATCCGAAGGTATCTAATTATGTTTCCGGCAATATTCACTTAATAGTGTCTAGTGTCCATTGAAAATAATTTTCAACTGCACATAACTCTATGAATAGAGAACCGTGGGTCACAAGTAGATTACCATTGGAGAGGTATCAACGCATAGAAGATTATAGAATCTTAGTTTATCTGATACCCAAATTATTCATGGAGTTATTACCAATAATAAGTAAACCTCCTCGTGGACCTATATGACCATATTAAAAGTCTTATATCTCCATGAGTTTATCTCCGATCATAAAAAGGATTGCAGAAATGGAATCAGGACGAAGAGTAGGCCTAGATAGAACCTTGGAACATTAAATTCGGAGAACTTTATGTTTTGGCCCTACCTTTGGCCTCTGTCCTGGGCGCACTCCCTTATAGTGTCACCGGACGCACTTTGGTCTAAAGTGCGCCCTCGGTCCTTCATTTTTTTAGTTATTTTTACCGAATTATTTTCCTTAAGTTCAGGGTAATAATTAGTAATTCAGGGTAATGCCAAGACTTCAGGGTAACAGCTAATAGCTAGGATATGTATGCATATAGCCAGCATATTGATCTGGGTATAACTATTGAACCTTTAATCGGATACTTATGGAACTTAAACCGTAGCTCCCTCAAGGGTCTATAGACGTTCCATAAGGGTCTTAACCATCTAGGATGATTATAAACCATTCCGAGGTTCATACCCGTTTCATATACTTAACTCTTATAGATAAGTATTAGAAACGTTTGCACCACACTGCTAAGAGTGTACATAGAGTCCGTATAGATTCTAGGGTCGTTCTATAAGGGCCCAAGTACCTTTGGTAGGGCTGGATGTCACCCCGTGACAAATACAGCCAAATTTTCAGTCGGACAACATGTTATGCTTTCCTCAAAAAACATCAACCTATCGAACGTCTCACCCAAACTCAAACCAAAATGGCTAGGCCCATTTCCCATTATTTCTAGTAATCGGAAACGCAATAATTATAGCCTAGACCTATCCAGTCAACCTGACCTCTACCTCATATATAATACCTTTCATATCAGCAAACTCAAACCATACTACAAAAACGATCCCATCCAGTTCCCTCACAGACAATCTGAGGAACCAGGACCAATTCAGGACGATCGTTATGAAGTTGAAAAGGTATTAGAATTCAGAACAGCTCCTCGAACTGGAGAAAGACAATATAAGGTCAGATGGCTAGGATACACTCCTAAATATGATTTCTGGGTAAACGCCAAGGATATCACCACCGAAATTCTTCAAAACTTCTGGACGACCGGAAGCATGGAAGACACATTCAAGAGACGTCGAAGAACTAAAGGAAAATAAGGACCATGAATCAGAGATGAGACCTGAGCTCTCATCCAACAAGAACAAGATAGAATCATGAGTCAAGGAAACACTAAGGATATTCATGTTAATGCTAATGTATTAACAATGCATCAAATTTTAGGACGTATGGAAACCAATATGGCAGAGCGAAAGAAGTAAGGATAGGAAATCCTTCTATATGGGGAAGTGTAATGGAGAACGATATCTCATTGCTTATATAATTGATTATATACTTTTGTATTTCCTATATTACTACTATTTTATGTAACTAAGCCTCTCGGTTGAAGGACTAGCCTTCTACCACCTCCTATTGCTTTATAAGCGTCCATAGCACGCGGAATCTGCTATGGGAAGTTCCATGGCACTTGCCATATGAAGACACCCTCATTATGGCTGCGTGACCTCTGTTTAAGGCGTATGACTCATTACTATGGCCACATGACTATCGTTTATGGCGTGTCACTCATTACTATGGCCACATGACCCCTTTTGTACAGCGCACCACCTTCTGGTGTGCCACCCTTTTTGTATTTATTTCCTTAGTCATCAGATCTCAGAGGAGTATAAATAGGCGCTGGATTCCCTCTGGAATCCACAGAAAGACAAGAAGCAACCAAGCAAGCCTTCAGAGCAAGCAAGCCTATATTTGATCAGATCAAGATCATATAGCTTAGATAGCACAAATCATATAAGATAGATTACACCAGTAATTACTGTTCCCTTCGGGAACGTCCCACATAGTAATCTCCCTACCCTTCTGAGGTCTTACCTCAGCAGAACCGAAATACACAAACATCCGTGCCTACGGATATAGATTGTATAAACGGTACCGAATGAATACTGTCTAGTACATCATTACAATAGCTTCTTCTTGGCTGAGAGCTGGTGGAGGTGGATAAGCTGGCGTTTGTTGTACTGGTGCTAGTTCCTTTTGAGGCTCATTTGCGGATAAGATATGCGCAATACGAGTCATAAGAATTCCTTCTCCTTCTTAAGAACTGAGGCTGTCAGGTCACAGTTCAAACTGCCATGTCCGTGGTGGTTGCAGATTGCACATGTCTCGATGGTGAACATGCGGTTGTTCATAGCGTGGGAGCTGCCATGAACTAGACAGTAAAAATCACGGCAAAAGGACCAGTGCATCCTTTTGTGTTGTTGCCAATTGCTATAAGCCAGGTCGATAGCAATTTCTTTCGCTTCTTCAGGAGTGAGGGTATTTTGTTGTGCGTTTTCAGAAGATGGAGGCCTAGATCTTAGTCTAAGAACTGTTAAGGATTTGTTCTTGTTTATATTGGGTATACGATCATACCTGCTGAAAACTTCTTCTGGTATGGTGGATAGAGTCTCATCATCTGAGGACTCTTCTTCCTTCATTATGTCATATTCGCTTTCTTCATCCTGGATGCCCTCGAAGTATGGACAGAAGATATGGTGTCCAAGTTCTTCGGCTCTTCCACGACATTTGTTGAAGTCGCAGTTGACATGCTTGAAATTGATAGCTCTGCAAGAAACCATATTGTTTGAGTAGGGGTTTCTGGTGAGTGGAAAGTTCTTAAAGCGTTGGTAGATATGTTGCGGTTGTAGGTATGGTTAGGAGGATCGATGCTGTTGGAAATATAATCGTCCTCGGTGGTGGGAGTGTCCAAGTATTTATGCTTTCTTGATAGTGCATCTGCTATCAAATTTTCCTTTCCTGCAGTATGCTGTATGTCTGTATCAAATTCCATTAGGTAATCTTGCCATCACCTCAATTTTTGACTTGCAGGCGTTTGAGTATGGAAGGTTACTAACGGTTTGTGGTCGGTAAGGATAGTGAACTTGTGACCTCTCAATTGTGCTTCAAAAAATTTTAATGAGTCAATAATCGCTAATAATTCTTTTGAAAGGTAGGATAATTGAGTTGTGCTGGATTAAATTTTCTAAAGTGGAAGCATGATGGTCTGATGTATGTCAATGGTCCTTGACATATCCAAGATCCTAGTCCTACATCACTAGCATTACAGACTAAATATTTGGGTTCAGTAGATTCATTATTCCAGAGTTTTAAAACATGTGGGGAATTCACGAGTTCCTTAAGTTTTTCAAATGCTGCATTATGAGTATCTGTCCATTCCCATTTCTTTGTTTCTCCTTGCAGTTCTGACAGTGTGCTCGCATACGATGCTAAGTCAGGAATAAATCTGCTAAGATAATTAACGATTCTAAGAAATCCTCTAAGATCCTTTTTTCTTGTAAGAGTTGGAAATATTAATATAGTAGTCCTCTTCTTCGGGTCTACATGTAATCTATCTGATGTCAAAACGTGTCCTAAGATTTCCAATCTTGGACTAAAGAACTGGCATTTGCTTTCTTTGAGATAGAATTTCTTATCCTGTAGATGTTGAAGTACTTTCTTCAATAATTCTACATGTTCTTTATATGTTTTAGAGAATATAATAATATCATCAATATAGATGATTAGATTTTTATAGACCATGTCTTTAAAAATTTAATGCATAATGCAAACCATGGTAGCTGGTGCGTTACGATCCCCTTGTTGTATAACTCTACTTCTGAAATATCCCATGTGACATAAAAAGGTAGAGTGTTGCTCAGATTCTTTATTGTTCCTGATATTAAAAAATCCGTCGGCTAAATCAAGCTTAGTCCAAATAGGATTCTCTGCTACTAGTTCAATTGCTTCATTAATATCTGGCAGTGGGGTGTGGTCCCGTTCGACGGCTAAATTGCGGTCTCGACAGTCATTAACATGTCTGACTTCTTCCGGTTTATCTCATTTAGGGATAGTGAAAATGACTACATCATTTGTGTCATTTTCTACTCTATATACACGACCTGATGCTTCTTCTTCGACTAATTTGTCATGGATTTGTTGTCTAAATCGATGTCCTGAGGGTCGCCATTTTGGTATCTAAGTAGCTCCTGCTTTTGGTTTGATAGAGTAATTAATTTTTCTTAGTGGGGGTAATTCCTATGGAATTGTCTTGGGAAATAATAAAGAAACTCCATTACAGGGTTGAATTGTTTCTGTACCATAGAAACAGCTGTCACGAGTTCTCTTTCTGAATCAGTTTCTTCTGTGTCGCTAATATTTTCCCAATTATCTGGTTCACTATAATCTGTGACTGATTCACAGCTGACCTGAGTATATGCTGATCTTATACTATTCACTATAGTTCTAGATCCTTTCCATACACTTAGCTGGAATCGAGGAATATTTTCCGGTTGGATAGTAACTGGTTTCTGATGGGCAAGAATTATTGCTCGCACTTTGCTGAGAGCAGGTTCTCCTAGTATCATGTCCCATCCAGTCAAATGAGCTACATAGAATGTTCGTTCTTCTACATAACCTATCCAATCAAGTTTGATAGTACAAGCTTTGTCTATTGTTCCTTTTGAGCCTTTAATTGCTGTACTTAATGATTTCTTCTCGATACTTCTAGTTGGTATTTTGTATAGGTGTACAAATGAGAATTGATTAAGTCTCCTCCCTTCGTTTGGAGATCAATTAAAGCTAGTGCAGGGTGTTCGTTAGCTTTAATGAATACCTTGCTAAAATCTGGTACCTGTCTTGATAAGGGTCGTTCCTTGATTTTATCCTTGTTGTTTTTATCCTTGGTGGCTATCAGCATAGCTAAATCTTATGCGGCTGTACGCATGGGTACCTTATTTTTTCGTTTCCTACAGTCCTTGTAGGAGTGTCTAGGGTTCCAACACCATAGATATTTCTTGTCTCTAATTAATTGCATCTTCGTCTTCTGATCCAATTTTTTTGTGATGGTGTCCCAATCTGAGTCCTTCCGATTTTCTGTGTTGGGTTTGGTGTTGGGATTGCTGCTAGGATTAAATCCTGTTTTTTGTCGTTGATTCTGGTCCCTGCATGGACCGTAACTTCGATTTTCATTCCAAGGGTGTTGTCGTCGGGATGTATTTGTTATGGATGGTGGGGCAATATCCTTCTTGGAAGCTTCATATGACTCCGCTTGATGCACGAGCTGATTATATGACCATTCTTCTTTAATTAAAGGAATTAATGTAGCTGACATATATGGCTGCAGGTGATTAAGAAACTTTCTTCTTTTTACTTCCTGCGATATTGATTATTTGCCATCCTTGTCAATCAATTTGATTTGCATTTCAGTAAGCCAGTTGGTAAACTGTTTAATTCCCATGTGACGTCCGTCCTTGTATGGTGTAGCTGTCTCCCATCGTTTCCACAAAATGTCCTTAATAGTAGAGGGTATCAGAAAATCCCTTAGCGCTAGTATAAAACCAAAGAATGTTGCATTCTTTCCTTTTTCTCTCAGGAACTGATTATAAGTAGTGAGCGCGCTTCCTTCCATTCTGAATCCAACAATTTCTAGAGCTGAAGCTCCTTCTAAATCTATTCTTTTGAGAACAAACCAACGTTGCATTGCTGTGGCCCAAGAGTCAAAATATTGTGAGTCTTGCCATTTTTTGTCTTCTCCTCTTAATTTTTCTGGTATATCAATCTTTATTCCTTTTAAAGCATTTGTTACTTCATAGTTACCCGTTGTAACCATTCCTGTTGTAGATTCCCATTGCTGGTGTTCAACTGATTTTCCTCGTTTAGGTTTTCTTTTAAGAGTTTGACTTGCAACTGATGATGCCTTATCAGAGTCCGAGCTATTATCTCCGCTATCATTGGGGTCTCGTCCTCCTTCTTGTGTTTTCTGCTTCTGTTGGTCTAGTCCTGTATCTAGATTATCATTGTCTTCTGGTAATTCTATATCTTCTGGTGGTTGGTCT
Organism: Terfezia claveryi; assembly: GCA_015179025.1. Taxonomy (NCBI): domain Eukaryota; kingdom Fungi; phylum Ascomycota; class Pezizomycetes; order Pezizales; family Pezizaceae; genus Terfezia; species Terfezia claveryi. Next base: position 29,436 of record WHUX01000337.1, on the reverse strand, counting down.
TTGTCGTCTGGTTCTTTGGCTGACCCAGTCCTGCTTTCTAGTGTCTCAGGTACTCGACCTTTGCCTTTGATTGATCTTTTGGTGTTCTCAGGAACGCTCCTGGAAGTTCTTTGCTAGGATTGAAAAAATCCTCTGCAGTATGTGCTGATTCTTCTAGATGAGTGCCGCTTATCATGAATGCCATTATTTCTTCCCAGTTATTTATTACCCAATTCGGTTTCCTTAAAAGTGGTACAACAGGTTTCCTTATTCTTTACTTAAAAATGCGTTCATTTCTAAGTCTTCTTCTTGGAATGGGTAAGGTGTTAGCCATAAGTAGTGTTTTGCTACGGCTTCCATTAAGAGTCGAGTATCATCAGGATGATACTGTCACGGGGGCCCTATTGACTGATAGCGCTCTTGCGACTATTAGGACGGCCGTAATTTCCTGCCACAACGATATCTATTCCGCAACACAGAATATCAATCCTATAGCAGTAAAGTTTAGTCCAACAGTAGTTCCTCACGACGGATCTTATTTCGCAACACAAAATAAATCCTATGTCGCTTAAACGTAAAGTTAACTCAAGACTTAGAACTTTGTAGGCTTCGTATACTCAAGGTGCTCTTGCTTTCGAATACTCGCTGGTAGTAGAATAAATTCAACCGGAACTACTTGCACTATTTATATCCCGCGGTGTTTGTAGATATTCTTATGATAGAAATATTTTATAAAACGCGGGCCTACCTGTCACCTCGGAATTTCTTCCTAAGTGTTATGCCATCCACACCTTTGTTAATGCAGTTGCTATCTGCACTCGTTGTCACAGGTTACTAACCCGAACGTAGAGAATATTCCCATGTCTGCATGTTATACGTACTTCGCTTATAGCTCGCTTATCCCATTAAAGAATTCTTATCCGAGACAACTAAATTCAATTTCAGATACGTTACCAATCCCGATACTATCGAATTACCATCCGACAATATCCGAAGGTATCTAATTATGTTTCCGGCAATATTCACTTAATAGTGTCTAGTGTCCATTGAAAATAATTTTCAACTGCACATAACTCTATGAATAGAGAACCGTGGGTCACAAGTAGATTACCATTGGAAAGGTATCAACGCATAGAAGATTATAGAATCTTAGTTTATCTCGATACCCAAATTATTCATGGAGTTATTACCAATAATAAGTAAACCTCCTCGTGGACCTATATGACCATATTAAAAGTCTTATATCTCCATGAGTTTAACTCCGATCATAAAAAGGATTGCAGAAATGGAATCAGGACGAAGAGTAGGCCTAGATAGAACCTTGAAACATTAAATTCGGAGAACTTTATGTTTTGGCCCTACCTTTGGCCTCTGTCCTGGGCGCACTCCCTTATAGTGTCACCGGACGCACTTTGGTCTAAAGTGCGCCCTCGGTCCTTCATTTTTTTAGTTATTTTTACCGAATTATTTTCCTGCAGTTCAGGGTAATAATTCAATATTCAGGGTAACGCCAAGACTTCAGGGTAACAGCTAATATAGCTAGCATATATATGCATATAGTCAGCATATTAATCTGAGTATAACTATTGAACCGTTAATCGGATTCTTATGAAACTTAAACCGTAGCTCCCTCAAGGGTCTATGGACGTTCCATAAGGGTCTTAACCATCTAGGATGATTATAAACCATTCCGAGGTTCATACCCGTTTCATATACTTAACTCTTATAGATAAGTATTAGAAACGTTTGCACCACACTGCTAAGAGTGTACCTAGAGTCATATAGATTCTAGGGTCGTTCTATAAGGGCCCAAGTACCTTTGGTAGGGCTGGATGTCACCCCGTGACAGTGCCTCCCCCTTAAGGTTCTTGTCCGCAAGAACCTAATTGATCATGCAATCAGAATCATTATTGCTACTAACAACAATGGATGGGGCTTGAGGACCAGTCCTCATATACAACAGCCAAAACATAGCTGCGTACGTCTCTTTGCACCCCTGGGACAATATGGCATAAGAAATACAGGTAAAACAAAAACGTAAAGATAATTCAAAAAACCTAATGCCTAATATAGGAAAAAAAGAAAAATCCTCACAAGATAACATCAGGGTCCCGAGGCTTACGAGGATTATCCAGATGGAATTTTCGAATTAAATCGGCTGCTCCATCCTTCAGGTTCTCATATGGTTCCCATGTGTCGTCATCAGGACCGTAACCCTTCCAAGAGACTAAATACATAACCCGTCCCTTCCTGAGCTCACTTGTCCTAACCTTTTCCACCTGGTATTCCGATTCTTCGAGGTCGACTGGAGGGGGTGTTGGCGAGCGTCTGCCGGCAATCGTGTTAAGGTGGTAGGGTTCCAACAAACTAATATGAAAAACTGGGTGAGTTTTGCCTGTGCTCGGGGGAAGCTCTAACTCATAGGCATAGGTGCCTATAAGCCGTTTGATTCTAAACTTCCCTCGTAACTTGTAGTCAAGCTTCTTGGTCGGACGCCTTGTTTTGATGTTCTTTGCGTTGACCATGACCCAATCTCCCACTTTGAATGTCGGTTCCTTCTCTGCTACCTTGAGATTGTAGTATTTGGACATCCGGTCCTGTGCTGCCTTCATGTTCTCCCTCATAGCCTCCCTCATTGCGTCCAAGGTTTCGACTGTCTTGACTGCCTCAGGGTTGTTCGATTCAGTTGAGGCTTCGGTTGGGTTCTGGAAATTATTTTCTGGGTGTTGAGCGTATGCGGCAAAGAATGGTGTGAGTTTGGTACTAGAATGGACAGTGTTATTATAACAGAACTCGGCAAATGGTAATAACTCGACCCAGTCATCCTGATCCCAACAGCAATACGTCCGTAGATAATGCTCAAGGGTCTGGTTGACTCGTTCAGTTTGACCATCAGTCTGGGGGTGATATGCCGAGGACTTATCCAACTCAACTCCTAATAACCGCATTACCTCCATCCAAAACGAACTTGTAAAACCGAATCCCGATCCGAAACAACCCTCTTTGGTAATCCGTGCAGCCTCCAAACCTCCTTGACAAATATCCCAGCCAACTCTTTTGCCTTCCGGTTCTTTAAAGGAATGAAATGCGACATTTTAGTAAACCTATCAACAATAACCCAGATCTGATTATACCCTTTGACTGGTGGTAAATCAGTGATGAAATCCATCGAAATGTGTTCCCACGGCCTATAGGGGATTGGAAGAGGTACGAGCTTGCCATATTTCTTGTGTCTTGCAGTCTTGTTTCTTTGGCAAGCATCGCATGTGCGAACGTAGTTTCGTACCCAGTCTTCCATGTTAGGCCAGTAGTAATTTCGTTTCATTAGCTCGAGGGTTTTGTCACGTCCGAAATGACCTGCAACTTTAGCATCATGACTTGGAAAGCCACTTTCAACTTAAGGGAATTGTTGTCAGGTATATATAGGCGACGTTCATAGGTTACCATGTCATCTTCTAAACCGTAATGATCGAGTCCAGGATACTCCTTGCCAAACTTCAACGCGTTCCGAATCCCTAACCACTTGTCTCCTTGAGGCCAGCCTCTTGGATCTCCTTCGACCAACTTGATTCTTCTGTTTGTGAGGCCTTCACTGCCATAATGCGGCGCGTTACTAGACTCTCCTCACTTGTTCCTAGTTGGAATTGACCAGGCTTGAACATCCGAATCGTGTGGTCCTGCTTCTCTCCCCCTCCTTCGAGGTCAGGATCAACCTGACGAGAAAGCGCATCTGCCTTGCCATTCTTATCACCTGGGCGGTAGATGATTCTAAAATTGAACTGGCTTAGTATTTCCGCCCATCTGGCCTGCCTTCGATTGAGTATTTTGTGGAATTAAAGTACTCAAGGTTCTTGTGATCCGTATACACAATTATCTCCTCCGGGGCACCCATGAGAAAATGTCTCCATTCCTGGAAACAATTGACAATTACGACCATCTCTTTGTCATGGACGTCGTAATTAAGTTCTGCTGGGATAAAGCGTTTCGAATAGTACGCTACTGGGTGCCAACGACCATCTGGTTCTTTTTGGGATAGAATACCAGCTTTTGCTAGATCAGACGCGTCTGTCTCGATCATTTTTGGTCGTTCTGGGTGATAATGGCATAGTATCGGAGCGTGGTGAACCTATATTTTAACTCATCGAAGGCCTGTTGACACTGCTGTGTCCAGTTCCAAGGAACTCCATTGTGCGTCAGTGTCTGAATCGGCAAGCCAAACTACTAAAGCCTTGAATAAACCGGCGATAGAAATTAGCAAACCAATAAACCTCTGCACTTCTTTGACGTTCCGAGGAGCCTGCCAGGCGAGGATATCCTCGACTTTCTTCTGCCCCATTTGTATCCCCTTTGTACCTACTTTAAATCCCACGAATTCGACTTCTGGGACATGGAAGATACACTTGTCTATGTTGACACAAAGGTTATTCTCCGTTAGTTTCTGCAGCACCCAACGGACGAGCTCGACATGTTCTTCCTCTGTTTGGGTATAAATGAGGATATCATCAATATATACAACTATTCCTCGGTCAATTCGTTCCGATAGAATATTGTTAACATGTCGCTGGAAAACAGATGGCGCATTAGTTAGCCCAAAAGGCATAACTGTATATTCGTATAAGCCATATCTTGTCTTGAATGCTGTTTTCCACTCGTCTCCGGCTGCTATTCTGAGTAGGTTAAACCCGAGTTTGAGATCGAGTTTGGAGAAAACCTGTGAAGTGTCACGGGGGCCCTATTGACTGATAGCGCTCTTGCGACTATTAGGACGGCCGTAATTTGCTGCCGCAACACAGAATATCAATCCTATAGCAGTAAAGTTATCCAACATAGTTCCTCACGACGGATCTTATTTCGCAACACAAAATAAATCCTATGTCGCTTGAACGTAAAGTTAACTCAAGACTTAGAACTTTGTAGGCTTCGTGTACTCAAGGTGCTCTTGCTTTCGAATACTCGCTGGTGGTAGAATAAATTCAACCGGAACTACTTGCACTATTTATATCCCGCGGTGTTTGTAGATATTCTTATGATAAAAATATTTTATAAAACGCGGGCCTACCTGTCACCTCGGAATTTCTTCCTAAGTGTTATGCCATCCACACCTTTGTTAATGCAGTTGCTATCTGCACTCGTTGTCACAGGTTACTAACCCGAACGTAGAGAATATTCCCATGTCTGCATTTATACGTACTTCGCTTATAGCTCGCTTATCCCATTAAAGAATTCTTATCCGAGACAACTAAATTCAATTTCAGATACGTTACCAATCCCCGATACTATCGAATTACCATCCGACAATATCCGAAGGCATCTAATTATGTTTCCGGCAATATTCACTTAATAGTGTCTAGTGTCCATTGAAAATAATTTTCAACTGCACATAACTCTATGAATAGAGAACCGTGGGTCACAAGTAGATTACCATTGGAAAGGTATCAACGCATAGAAGATTATAGAATCTTAGTTTATCCGATACCCAAATTATTCATGGAGTTATTACCAATAATAAGTAAACCTCCTCGTGGACCTATATGACCATATTAAAAGTCTTATATCTCCATGAGTTTAACTCCGATCATAAAAGGATTGCAGAAATGGAATCAGGACGAAGAGTAGGCCTAGATAGAACCTTGAAACATTAAATTCGGAGAACTTTATGTTTTGGCCCTACCTTTGGCCTCTGTCCTGGGCGCACTCCCTTATAGTGTCACCGGACGCACTTTGGTCTAAAGTGCGCCCTCGGTCCTTCATTTTTTTAGTTATTTTTACCGAATTATTTTCCTGCAGTTCAGGGTAATAATTCAATATTCAGGGTAACGCCAAGACTTCAGGGTAACAGCTAATATAGCTAGCATATATATGCATATAGTCAGCATATTAATCTGAGTATAACTATTGAACCGTTAATCGGATTCTTATGAAACTTAAACCGTAGCTCCCTCAAGGGTCTATGGACGTTCCATAAGGGTCTTAACCATCTAGGATGATTATAAACCACTCCGAGGTTCATACCCGTTTCATATACTTAACTCTTATAGATAAGTATTAGAAACGTTTGCACCACACTGCTAAGAGTGTACCTAGAGTCCATATAGATTCTAGGGTCGTTCTATAAGGGCCCAAGTACCTTTGGTAGGGCTGGATGTCACCCCGTGACAGTGCCTCCCCCTTAAGGTTCTTGTCCGCAAGAACCTAATTGATCATGCAATCAGAATCATTATTGCTACTAACAACAATGGATGGGGCTTGAGGACCAGTCCTCATATACAACAGCCAAAACATAGCTGCGTACGTCTCTTTGCACCCCTGGGACAATATGGCATAAGAAATACAGGTAAAACAAAAACGTAAAGATAATTCAAAAAACCTAATGCCTAATATAGGAAAAAAAGAAAAATCCTCACAAGATAACATCAGGGTCCCGAGGCTTACGAGGATTATCCAGATGGAATTTTCGAATTAAATCGGCTGCTCCATCCTTCAGGTTCTCATATGGTTCCCATGTGTCGTCATCAGGACCGTAACCCTTCCAAGAGACTAAATACATAACCCGTCCCTTCCTGAGCTCACTTGTCCTAACCTTTTCCACCTGGTATTCCGATTCTTCGAGGTCGACTGGAGGGGGTGTTGGCGAGCGTCTGCCGGCAATCGTGTTAAGGTGGTAGGGTTCCAACAAACTAATATGAAAAACTGGGTGAGTTTTGCCTGTGCTGGGGGAAGCTCTAACTCATAGGCATAGGTGCCTATAAGCCGTTTGATTCTAAACTTCCCTCGTAACTTGTAGTCAAGCTTCTTGGTCGGACGCCTTGTTTTGATGTTCTTTGCGTTGACCATGACCCAATCTCCCACTTTGAATGTCGGTTCCTTCTCTGCTACCTTGAGATTGTAGTATTTGGACATCCGGTCCTGTGCTGCCTTCATGTTCTCCCTCATAGCCTCCCTCATTGCGTCCAAGGTTTCGACTGTCTTGACTGCCTCAGGGTTGTTCGATTCAGTTGAGGCTTCGGTTGGGTTCTGGAAATTATTTTCTGGGTGTTGAGCGTATGCGGCAAAGAATGGTGTGAGTTTGGTACTAGAATGGACAGTGTTATTATAACAGAACTCGGCAAATGGTAATAACTCGACCCAGTCATCCTGATCCCAACAGCAATACGTCCGTAGATAATGCTCAAGGGTCTGGTTGACTCGTTCAGTTTGACCATCAGTCTGGGGGTGATATGCCGAGGACTTATCCAACTCAACTCCTAATAACCGCATTACCTCCATCCAAAACGAACTTGTAAATACCGAATCCCGATCCGAAACAACCCTCTTTGGTAATCCGTGCAGCCTCCAAACCTCCTTGACAAATATCCCAGCCAACTCTTTTGCCTTCCGGTTCTTTAAAGGAATGAAATGCGACATTTTAGTAAACCTATCAACAATAACCCAAATCTGATTATACCCTTTGACTGGTGGTAAATCAGTGATGAAATCCATCGAAATATGTTCCCACGGCCTGTAGGGGATTGGAAGAGGTACGAGCTTGCCATATTTCTTGTGTCTTGCAGTTTTGTTTCTTTGGCAAGCATCGCATGTACGTACGTAGTTTCGTACCCAGTCTTCCATGTTAGGCCAGTAGTAATTTCGTTTCATGAGCTCGAGGGTTTTGTCACGTCCGAAATGACCTGCAACTTTAGCATCATGCACTGGAAAGCCACTTTCAACTTAAGGGAGTTGTTGTCAGGTATATATAGGCGACGTTCATAGGTTACCATGTCATCTTCTAAACCGTAATGATCGAGTCCAGGATACTCCTTGCCAAACTTCAACGCGTTCCGAATCCCTAACCACTTGTCATCCTTGAGGCCAGCCTCTTGGATCTCCTTCGACCAACTTGATTCTTCTGTTTGTGAGGCCTTCACTGCCATGATGCGGCGCGTTACTAGACTCTCCTCACTCGTTCCTAGTTGGAATTGACCAGGCTTGAACATCCGAATCGTGTGGTCCTGCTTCTCTCCCCCTCCTTCGAGGTCAGGATCAACCTGACGAGAAAGCGCATCTGCCTTGCCATTCTTATCACCTGGGCGGTAGATGATTCTAAAATTGAACTGGCTTAGTATTTCCGCCCATCTGGCCTGCCTTCGATTGAGTATTTTGTGGAATTAAAGTACTCAAGGTTCTTGTGATCCGTATACACAATTATCTCCTCCGGGGCACCCATGAGAAAATGTCTCCATTCTTGGAAACAATTGACAATTACACCATTTCTTTGTCATGGACGTCGTAATTGAGTTCTGCTGGGATAAAGCGTTTCGATAGTACGCTACTGGGTGCCAACGACCATCTGGTTCTTTTTGGGATAGAATACCAGCTTTTGCTAGATCAGACGCGTCTGTCTCGATCATTTTTGGTCGTTCTGGGTGATAATGGCATAGTATCGGAGCGGTTGTGAACCTATATTTAACTCATCGAAGGCTGTTGACACTGCTGTGTCCAGTTCCAAGGAACTCCATTGTGCGTCAGTGTCTGAATCGGCAATGCCAAACTACTAAAGCCTTGAATAAACCGGCGATAGAAATTAGCAAACCAATAAACCTCTGCACTTCTTTGACGTTCCGAGGAGCCTGCCAGGCGAGGATTCCTCGACTTTCTTCTGCCCCATTTGTATCCCCTTTGTACCTACTTTAAATCCCACGAATTCGACTTCTGGGACATGGAAGATACACTTGTCTATGTTGACACAAAGGTTATTCTCCGTTAGTTTCTGCAGCACCCAACGGACGAGCTCGACATGTTCTTCCTCTGTTTGGGTATAAATGAGGATATCATCAATATATACAACTATTCCTCGGTCAATTCGTTCCGATAGAATATTGTTAACATGTCGCTGGAAAACAGATGGCGCATTAGTTAGCCCAAAAGGCATAACCGTATATTCGTATAAGCCATATCTTGTCTTGAATGCTGTTTTCCACTCGTCTCCGGCTGCTATTCTGAGTAGGTTAAACCCGAGTTTGAGATCGAGTTTGGAGAAAACCTGTGAAGTACCAACTTGTTCCATTAGGGTAGTCATAAGTGGTAGGGGATACTTGTCTTTTTTGGTTATGGCATTGAGCCCTCTATAGTCTACGACTATTCTGAGCTTGCCATTTGGCTGTTTGGCGAAGAATATAGGAGCGCCAGCACTGCTTTTGCTCGGTCTTATCTTGCCGGTTCGGAGCATCTCATCTAGGTATTCTTTGAGAAGCTCCATTCATCAGGGGAGAGGGGGTATAGTTTTCCTGACGGGGGACTCTTTCCTTCTTCTAACTCAATTGTCATGTCTTGTGGACCGTGCGTGGGAAGGGCGGATTGCAACTCCTTTCCAAAGATTTTTACAAAATCCCTGTACTGTGTTGGCAATCGATCAGCAAGTTCATGGATATTTTCAGTCGCTGTTATTTTCATAACCTTGCGAACGTCTCCATTAGCGAACTTCTGATAATCCCATTCCCCTATTTCAATTAATCCGACATATTGAGTCTCTGCAAGTACTTCGTCAAAGTCAGCGAAATCAGTAACCTCCTCGATTTCCAACGCTCTTTTTAGCTCGAGTCCATAAGGAGTGGTGACCCGTAGCTTATCACAATTGGCTTTAATCCAATCCATCCCCAAAATGAGTGGAAGACCTGGTTCGAGGCACGCAACCTCAGTTACCAGGTCAAGAGTTTTGTTTCGTCCCGATCTTGCATCTGGGACCTCCATCTGCAGGTTCTGAACCTGCACTGTGCCAGACCTCTTGAGAATCGAGCCGTCGGCGCTCTCTAATCTCAGTCTTTTCTCCCTCTTAACCCAAGGCAGCATCATCTGTTCAACGAAAGAAGAATCAAAAATCGTGGCTTCTGCGCCAGTATCAACCAAAGCATTAATGGAAATTTCGCGTTTATTTCCTCCGTACATCCAAGATAACTTAACAGAGATAAGAAATTTCAGTCCTTCACGCTTCAATACCTTCGCACCCGATTTTCCTGCCAAAGAGAGATCCTTAATTCCATCCAATGAAATATCCGGCACCGCCACCTTTCGTGGTCTTTTTTCGAGTGCGCCAATATGAGGAGCCACCTCATCATCAGCTTTTCTTTTTGTCCCTTTTTTTGCGTTTTTATTTGATAAAGAAAGAGAAGAAATAGCAGAAGAAGACAAATTGCGAGAAACAGAACTAATCAAAACCGGGTCAATATCCATAGGTTCCCCTTCATGTTCCTCCTTCCAACTGCCAACAGAGATGCCATTCCTTATAACACAAATAGAAAACCAATCCTGCGAGACTATCCGACCCGACGTACTAGATAGCCCGCATCCCTAACAGTCCGAATTTCCCCATAATCCAACTCATCCTCGCTGACAATATGCCCAAACTGAACCTCAAGTGGCGCTACTACAGCCGCTCCTGCAGACACTGTGCCACTTTCTTAGCTTCCTCTTTCCCTTTACCCTTTCCCTTGACTTTGCTCATCCGTACCTTCCAACCATTGAACAGTCACCCATCATGTGAGTTTTGTCCCCACACTTGATGCACTGTCCGTCCTTTTTCCGAGCCTGTCGCATTGCGTATGTGACTTTATCTTGACCAGGCTCTTTTCCTTCTTGAAGAAGTATCGGACTTGGCTTGGATTTGGCATCAGGCTTGGTTTTTGCCTTCTGCTTTGGTTTGTAATCCGATCTTTGAGGTTTCGGATTCTTTTCGGCAGTCTTGGAGTATTGGGTACCTCCTTTTTCGCACCAGCAGCCTGTTCTTTTTGACGGAACTGGCTCTGTGCATGTGCCTCCCTAACCTTCTCATACTCAACCTGAGACCCGGCATTTGCATAGCCTGAAAGCACATTTCTGTACTGCAGGTACCTTATCTAGAATGTCTTTGTCAGTACTGACTCGGACCATATGGGCCCGAGTCTCAGGCTGAATTGCACTAATCAGGTGCTCCCAGAGCTGTTCCCGTGGTAGTTCCGCTACCAACTGATGAACCCTGACACGAGCGATGAAATCTTTCATCAACTCACCTTTTTTCTGGAACTCCTTCTGAAGGGAGACCTTCGCATCCCGCTTCTCATGCTGGTTCTGGTGTGCGTTTATGAATTCACGTTTAAAGACGTTAAACGTGTCCCATTCAACCCATCCGGAGTTGGATCTGGTGTACGCTTGTGTTGGTTTGCGTAGTACCAGGTGCTCGCACCTCCTGTAAGTAGATCCGCTACGAACAGGATTTTTTCGCTATGAGTAGAGTATGTTAGCGGCATGCGTTCAAAGGTGTGGTCTACCTTCATTAGAATTCCTTCAGTTTGCTTGAAGTTCCATCGAACTTCGGAGGTAGGGGAGGTTTCGGGGTTCTTTCTTGTCAGAAAGAACTCGGGTTTTCTGGACTGGAGGTGGAGGAGGTGGAGGTGGAGGTGGTGGAGGTGGTACTGGACCTGTCCGAGTACCACGGATAATGAAGTCTTCGATATCATCATCAATTGATCGAGTTCGTTTTGTGGGCGCTGTTGGCCAAGTGGTTGCTCTTGTAGGTCTTTGAGCTTTCGTTTGTGAGTTTGGATTCGGCGGAGAGTTCTTCTACCGATTCCTTGTTAGTCTCACAACTCGAATACGATCATCTGTTCTTGTTTGATCGCTTTTGTGCCCAATCATTAGCTTGCCAACATCTGCTTTGATACCATCGAACTCCACCTTAGCTGCATCATTATCGCCTCCGTATCCTCCTTGAGCTTTTTGTCAGCTCTTGCCATTGGATTTCTAAAGTTTCCTTAATGGAAACTGTTAGCCTCTTAACTGCATCTTCTTGCCCATCAGTTTGTCCTTTTAAGGCAGCTACTTCTTCAGTTACTTGCTGTCGCAGTAACTTTAGATCATCATAAGTAGCTTTCGCACCATTGAATACGATTGTGTGAGCTTCTTGGCTTGTTTTAGAAAACTAGCCTGAGCATTTAAACCTTCTGTAAGGTTCATGATTTCGGCTCGTTGCCGTTCGAATTCTGTGGCTCCATCACGAACTATTCTAGCCAATAATTCGTCATATTCTTGTTGGCTTAGTCCTGTTCAGGGGGTCGAATTGGTCGTAGTGGGGTTGTGCGGGATGGCGTTGGGAAGAGGCATTGCTGTTTGTTCGTCGAGGTGGTCTTCGGGAAGGTAGGCCAAATCGATCGATTAATCCAGGCGGGAATGATTGTAGTTCATCTGGACTATATATGGGATGTCTGGAGGATTCTATCCCACGAGATAGGATATCCTCCATTGGGATGTCAATGAGATCATCTTCCGTATCAGTATCCGACTGTGGAAGATTGTGAGGTCTTTGGTGATGGCACGGGGTGTGACATCTGGGAATGTAGGGGTTGGTAGGGCTGGCGAGGCCCTCTTGGTGTCTGGAACTAGACATGATTAGAGTATATAGCAAATGATAACGAGAATCACTGGCTACAAAGTAATGTCACGGGGGCCCTATTGACTGATAGCGCTCTTGCGACTATTAGGACGGCCGTAATTTCCTGCCGCAACGATATCTATTCCGCAACACAGAATATCAATCCTATAGCAGTAAAGTTATCCAACATAGTTCCTCACGACGGATCTTATTTCGCAACACAAAATAAATCCTATGTCGCTTGAACGTAAAGTTAACTCAAGACTTAGAACTTTGTAGGCTTCGTGTACTCAAGGTGCTCTTGCTTTCGAATACTCGCTGGTGGTAGAATAAATTCAACCGGAACTACTTGCACTATTTATATCCCGCGGTGTTTGTAGATATTCTTATGATAAAAATATTTTATAAACGCGGGCCTACCTGTCACCTCGGAATTTCTTCCTAAGTGTTATGCCATCCACACCTTTGTTAATGCAGTTGCTATCTGCACTCGTTGTCACAGGTTACTAACCCGAACGTAGAGAATATTCCATGTCTGCATGTTATACGTACTTCGCTTATAGCTCGCTTATCCCATTAAAGAATTCTTATCCGAGACAACTAAATTCAATTCAGATACGTTACCAATCCCCGATACTATCGAATTACCATCCGACAATATCCGAAGGCATCTAATTATGTTTCCGGCAATATTCACTTAATAGTGTCTAGTGTCCATTGAAAATAATTTTCAACTGCACATAACTCTATGAATAGAGAACCGTGGGTCACAAGTAGATTACCATTGGAAAGGTATCAACGCATAGAAGATTATAGAATCTTAGTTTATCTCGATACCCAAATTATTCATGGAGTTATTACCAATAATAAGTAAACCTCCTCGTGGACCTATTGACCATATTAAAAGTCTTATATCTCCATGAGTTTACTCCGATCATAAAATGGATTGCAGAAATGGAATCAGGACGAAGAGTAGGCCTAGATAGAACCTTGAAACATTAAATTCGGAGAACTTTATGTTTTGGCCCTACCTTTGGCCTCTGTCCTGGGCGCACTCCCTTATAGTGTCACCGGACGCACTTTGGTCTAAAGTGCGCCCTCGGTCCTTCATTTTTTTAGTTATTTTTACCGAATTATTTTCCTGCAGTTCAGGGTAATAATTCAATATTCAGGGTAACGCCAAGACTTCAGGGTAACAGCTAATATAGCTAGCATGTATATAGTCAGCATATTAATCTGAGTATAACTATTGAACCGTTAATCGGATTCTTATGAAACTTAAACCGTAGCTCCCTCAAGGGTCTATGGACGTTCCATAAGGGTCTTAACCATCTAGGATGATTATAAACCACTCCGAGGTTCATACCCGTTTCATATACTTAACTCTTATAGATAAGTATTAGAAACGTTTGCACCACACTGCTAAGAGTGTACCTAGAGTTCATATAGATTCTAGGGTCGTTCTATAAGGGCCCAAGTACCTTTGGTAGGGCTGGATGTCACCCGTACATACGTCATTAGGTAGTCATATGTAGTACTTTTTTTTTTGCATTGCCTCTATAGTCTACGACTATTCTGAGCTTGCATTTGGCTGTTTGGCGAAGAATATAGGAGCGCAGCACTGCTTTTGCTCGTCTTATCTTGCCGTTCGAGCATCTCATCTAGGTATTCTTTGAGAAGCTCCAGTTCATCAGGGAGAGGGGTATAGTTTTCCTGACGGGGACTCTTTCCTTCTTCTAACTCAATGTCATGTCTTGTGGACCTGCGTGGAAGGGCGATTGCAACTCCTTTCCAAAGATTTTTACAAAATCCCTGTACTGTGTTGGCAATCGATCAGCAAGTTCATGGATATTTTCAGTCGCTGTTATTTTCATAACCTTGCGAACGTCTCCATTAGCGAACTTCTGATAATCCATTCCCCTATTTCAATTAATCCGACATATTGAGTCTCTGCAAGTACTTCGTCAAAGTCAGCGAAATCAGTAACCTCCTCGATTTCCAACGCTCTTTTTAGCTCGAGTCCATAAGGAGTGGTGACCCGTAGCTTATCACAATTGGCTTTAATCCAATCCATCCCCAAAATGAGTGGAAGACCTGGTTCGAGGCACGCAACCTCAGTTACCAGGTCAAGAGTTTTGTTTCGTCCCGATCTTGCATCTGGGACCTCCATCTGCAGGTTCTGAACCTGCACTGTGCCAGACCTCTTGAGAATCGAGCCGTCGGCGCTCTCTAATCTCAGTCTTTTCTCCCTCTTAACCCAAGGCAGCATCATCTGTTCAACGAAAGAAGAATCAAAAATCGTGGCTTCTGCGCCAGTATCAACCAAAGCATTAATGGAAATTTCGCGTTTATTTCCTCCGTACATCCAAGATAACTTAACAGAGATAAGAAATTTCAGTCCTTCACGCTTCAATACCTTCGCACCCGATTTTCCTGCCAAAGAGAGATCCTTAATTCCATCCAATGAAATATCCGGCACCGCCACCTTTCGTGGTCTTTTTTCGAGTGCGCCAATATGAGGAGCCACCTCATCATCAGCTTTTCTTTTTGTCCCTTTTTTTGCGTTTTTATTTGATAAAGAAAGAGAAGAATAGCAGAAGAAGACAAATTACGAGAAACAGAACTAATCAAAACAGGGTCAATATCCATCGGTTCCCCTTCATGTTCCTCCTTCCAACTGCTAACAGAGATGCCATTCCTTATAACACAAATAGAAAACCAATCCTGCGAGACTATCCGACCCGACGTACTAGATAGCCCGCATCCCTAACAGTCCGAATTTTCCCCATAATCCAACTCATCCTCGCTCACAATATGCCCAAACTGAACCTCAAGTGGCGTTGCTACAGCCGCTCCTGCAGACACTGTCGCCACTTCTTTGCTTCCTCCTTTCCCTTTCCCTTTCCCTTTGACTCAACCGTAGGTTTCCAACCATTCGTACAGTCACCCATCATGTGGTTTTGTCCCCACACTTGATGCACTGTCCATCCTTCTTCCGAGCCTGTCGCATTGCATATGTGACTTTATCTTGACCAGGCTCCTTTTCCTTCTTGGAGGAAGTATCGGATTTGGGCTTGGATTTGGCATCAGGCTTGGTTTTTGCCTTCTGCTTTGGTTTGGTAATCCGATCTTTAAGGTTCTCGGATTTTTTTCGGTAGTCTTGGGGGTATTGGGTACCTCCTTTTTCGCACCAGCAGCCTGTTCTTTTTGACGGAACTGGCTCTGTGCATGGGCCTCCCTAACCTTCTCATACTCAACCTGAGACCCGGCATTTGCGATAGCCTGGAAGCACATTTCTGTACTAGCAGGTACCTTATCTAGAATGTCTTTATCAGTACTGACTCGGACCATATGGGCCCGAGTCTCAGGCTGAATTGCACTAATCAGGTGCTCCCAGAGCTGTTCCCGTGGTAGTTCCGCTACCAACTGGTGAACCCTGACACGAGCGATGAAATCTTTCATCAACTCACCTTTTTTCTGGAACTCCTTCTGAAGGGAGACCTTCGCATCCCGCTTCTCATGCTGGTTCTGATGTGCGTTTATGAATTCACGTTTAAAGACGTTAAACGTGTCCCATTCAACCCATCCGGAGTTGGAGTCTGGTGTACGCTTGTGTTGGTTTGCGTAGTACCAAGTGCTCGCACCTCCTGTAAGTAGATCCGCTACGAACAGGATTTTTTCGCTATGAGTAGAGTATGTTAGCGGCATGCGTTCAAAGGTGTGGTCTACCTTCATCAGGAATTCCTTCAGCTTGCTTGAAGTTCCATCGAACTTCGGTGGTAGGGGGAGGTTTCGAGGTTCTTTTTTCTCAGAAAGAACTCGAGTTTTCTTTTGTGGAGGAGGTGATGGTGGAGGCGGAGGGGTGGTACTGGACCAGTCCGAGTACCACGTATGATGAAATCTTCTATATCATCATCAATTGATCGAGTGCGTTTTGGTGGACGTTGTTGGCTGAGTGGTTGCTCTTGTAGGTCTTTGAGCTTCCTTTTGTGAGTCTGAATCCGACGAGAGAGTTCTTCTACAGATTCTTTATTAGTCTCACAACTGCGAATACGATCATCTTGCTCTTGTTTGATCGCCTTTTGTGTCCATTCATGGAGTTTGACAACATCTGCTTTGATGCCATCAAACTCTACTTTAGCCGCATCAACTATTGCCTCGTGTCCTGTTTGAGCTTCTTGCTTAGTTCCTCCCATTGTTTTTCTAAGGCCTCACTGATAGATACTGTTAAACGTTTAACTGCATCCTCTTGTCCTTCCGTTTGACCTTTTAAAGCTGCTACTTCTTCAGTGACCTGTTGTCGTAATAACTTTAGGTCTTCATATGTAGCCATTGCTCCTTCAAAAATAACCTTATGTGCATCTTGGGCTTCTTTTAGGAGGCTTGCTTGGGCATTTAGACCTCTTGTAAGGTCTGCAATCTCCGCTCGTTGCCGGTCAAACTCGATAGATCCATCTCTAACAATTCGTGCCAATAATTGGTCATATTCTTCTTGGCTTAAACTTGGTCGAGACGGTCGTGTGGGACGTGGTGGTGGCTGGGTAGGACGTCGTGATGATGTGTTACTGGCTGTTCGATGGGAGGCCTTCGGGAAGGTTGTCCAAATCGTTCTAATAAGCCAGGTGGGAATGTGGTTAACTCATCTGGAGAGTATATAGGGTGTCTTGAGGATTCCATCCCACGAGATAGAATGTCCTCCATTGGGATATCAATAAGGTCATCTTCTGTATCTGTATCAGATTGAGGAAGATTGTGTGGTCTTTGTGTGATGGCACGGGGTGTGACATCTGGGAATGTAAGGGGTTGGTAGGGCTGGCGAGGCCCTCTTGGTGTCTGTGAACTAGACATGATTAGAGTATATAGCAAATGTAGCGAGAATCACTGGCTACAAAGTAATGTCACGGGGGCCCTATTGACTGATAGCGCTCTTGCGACTATTAGGACGGCCGTAATTTCCTGCCGCAACGATATCTATTCCGCAACACAGAATATCAATCCTATAGTAGTAAAGTTTAGTCCAACAGTAGTTCCTCACGACGGATCTTATTTCGCAACACAAAATAAATCCTATGTCGCTTAAACGTAAAGTTAACTCAAGACTTAGAACTTTGTAGGCTTCGTATACTCAAGGTGCTCTTGCTTTCGAATACTCGCTGGTAGTAGAATAAATTCAACCGGAACTACTTGCACTATTTATATCCCGCGGTGTTTGTAGATATTCTTATGATAAAATATTTTATAAAACGCGGGCCTACCTGTCACCTCGGAATTTCTTCCTAAGTGTTATGCCATCCACACCTTTGTTAATGCAGTTGCTATCTGCACTCGTTGTCACAGGTTACTAACCCGAACGTAGAGAATATTCCCATGTCTGCATATTATACGTACTTCGCTTATAGCTCGCTTATCCCATTAAAGAATTCTTATCCGAGACAACTAAATTCAATTTCAGATACGTTACCAATCCTCGATACTATCGGATTACCATCCGACAATATCCGAAGGTATCTAATTATGTTTCCGGCAATATTCACTTAATAGTGTCTAATGTCCATTGAAAATAATTTTCAACTGCACATAACTCTATGAATAGAGAACCGTGGGTCACAAGTAGATTACCATTGGAGAGGTATCAACGCATAGAAGATTATAGAATCTTAGTTTATCTCGATACCCAAATTATTCATGGAGTTATTACCAATAATAAGTAAACCTCCTCATGGACCTATATGACCATATTAAAAGTCTTATATCTCCATGAGTTTATCTCCGATCATAAAAAGGATTGCAGAAATGGAATCAGGACGAAGAGTAGGCCTAGATAGAACCTTGGAACATTAAATTCGGAGAACTTTATGTTTTGGCCCTACCTTTGGCCTCTGTCCTGGGCGCACTCCCTTATAGTGTCACCGGACGCACTTTGGTCTAAAGTGCGCCCTCGGTCCTTCATTTTTTTAGTTATTTTTACCGAATTATTTTCCTTAAGTTCAGGGTAATAATTAGTAATTCAGGGTAACGCCAAGACTTCAGGGTAACAGCTAATAGCTAGTATATGTATGCATATAGCCAGCATATTGATCTGGGTATAACTATTGAACCTTTAATCGGATACTTATGAAACTTAAACCGTAGCTCCCTCAAGGGTCTATAGACGTTCCATAAGGGTCTTAACCATCTAGGATGATTATAAACCATTCCGAGGTTCATACCCGTTTCATATGCTTAACTCTTATAGATAAGTATTAGAAACGTTTGCACCACACTGCTAAGAGTGTACCTAGAGTCCGTATAGATTCTAGGGTCGTTCTATAAGGGCCCAAGTACCTTTGGTAGGGCTGGATGTCACCCCGTGACAGATACTGTTGGGCATGTCCCATTGAGCGAGTATATTTCAAAATCTCCTCAATTGTTAGATGATGTCTGTCCCAAAATTCTTCTGGTGCGAGAGGTAAAGCCATACTAAAATATAGTTTGGTTCCTGCTCCACCTGGTTCTCCTAATTCTATATCCATGGGCAGATTTATTTCCCCTTCCGTGTTAGGAACTATAAATCTGGTCTTTCTGGGAGTTTCTTCTACTAATTTCTTAATGTCTTCAGGTAACATAGTTAACTGTCTCGACCTCTTAGTCTTCTTACTAAGTTCAGATGCCATTATGTCTGATTTCGTCGTCTGTCCGCAACCAAATGCAGCTGGTTATGTGATACGATCATCGAGTTACTTTTCTTCTTTGGCACCTTTTTGTGCTGATGGTGTGGTGGCTGATGATCCTTGTGATCTCCGTTCGACTGACGGTTCTGTTGGCTCGGTGGCTCACGCGGCTGGTGAGGCTGGATATCAGGATCCTGATGTTTCTTATGGTCCTGGTTTTTCTTCGTCTACTGGTCTAGAATCTAGTTCTAGTTCTTCTGGCAAGAGTGTCACGTTTTCTGATTGGTGTATTGAGGTAGACGTTGGGGGCGCAGAAGTATTGGTAGAGATATCTGGGCCTAAGGAAGGTTCTGATGGAGGTAATTCTTTTCTGGAGGAAATGGCTGCAGTGGAGGCAGCGAGATTTGAGCCTTGGGATTGTGACGCTTGGTTGTTTAGACCAATTATTCCTGGGACCTGGGGAGCCGGTTTTTCAATGGTGTACTAGATTTATAGGTACAGATGTAATGGCGGTTGCTAGGAGTGCAAGATGAGTTGTCGATCTTATTGGGAAAAGTGTTGTGAACGAGGGTGGGATTGTTTAATGTGGGATACCACTGCCCGTTAGAGCTCTGCTTAGCTTGCTTCTAAGTCTTTTGTTGATATACTGCAGTTGAGAGTCTGATGTCTCATTTGTTGGATTTTGTTGGCTAGCTAGTTGAATAATGATATCAATTTTATATGTGCACTTGGGTGTTGAATTGTATACACTTGCGTGAGTGTAATAAAGGTATCCGAAGGTTGATCAGGCCTTGGATTTAAGAGTAAAGATTAGGTAAGTGAGTTAAAAAAAATATAATGAATGGTACTAGACAGTATTCATTCGGTACCATTTATACAATCTATATCCGTAGGCACGGACGTTTGTGTATTTCGGTTCTGCTGAGGTAAGACCTCAGAAGGTTAGGGAGATTACTATGTGGGACGTTCCCAAAGGGAACAGTAATTAACTGGTGTAATCTATCTTATATGATTTGTACTATCTAAGCTATATGATCTTGATCTGATCGGAATATAGGCTTGCTTGCTCTGAATGCTTGCTTGGTTGCTTCTTGTCTTTCTGTGGATTCCAGAGGGAATCCAGCGGCCTATTTATACTCGTCTGAGATCTGATGACTAAGGAAATATATACAATAAAGGGTGGCATACCAGAAGGTGGTGCGCTGTACAAAAAGGGTCATATGGCCATAGTAATGAGTCACATGCCTTAAACGATGGTCATGTGGCTATAGTAATGAGTCACACGCTGTTAAACAGAGGTCACGCGGCCATAATGAGGGTGTGCTCATATGGCAAGTTCCATGGAAGTTCCCATGGCAATTCTGCGTCCTATAGACGCTTATAAAGCAATAGGAGGTGGTAGAAGGCTAGTCCTTCAACCGAGAGGCTTAGTTACATAACATAGTAGTAATATAGGAAATACAAAAGTATATAATCAATTATATAAGCAATGAAACAACGTTCTCTATTACAATGAGCCAGCTTCTGCCTTTGTTTTCGTCAGGGCCGTCAGGGGTGCCACGATCCTTAAGTATACTAGGATAAATCGGTGGTAGAAGTTGGCAAATCCTAGGAAGGCTTGCATATCCTTCAAATTGGCTGGGGTTTCCTACTCTTGGATTGCAGCAACTTTGGTGGGGTCCATCCTAATACCTTCCGTAGTTATGATCAAGCCTAGGTACTTCACTTCTTAGACGTGGAATTCGTATTTTTCAGGTTTAAGGTACAGCCTAGCCTGCTCCAGCTTCTCTAAGACTTGCCTGACATAGATTTTGTGCTCTGCCAGAGTATCTGAATAGATCAAGATATCATCGAGGTAAGCCGTACAGAATACATCTAGGAAGTCTCGCAGAGTATTATTAATAAAGTGTTGAAAAGAGGCCAGCGCATTGGTTAAGCCGAAGGGCATGATGTTGTACTCGAAGTGGCCATAACGTGTCTGGAAGGCAGTTTTCTACTCCTCCCCCTCAGCGATCCGTACTAGGTTGTGCACCCCTCTCAAGTCCAATTTGGTGAACCATTTTGCCTTGGAAAGCCTGGCTAATGTCTCCTGAATTAGAGGTAGGGGGTACCTGTTTTTGACCGTTATCTCGTTCAGGCCACGATAATTAACACACAACTGAAGAAAGCTGTCCGATTTCTTCATGAACAGTACAGGAGCACCCGCCGGGGAAGAGCTGTGCCGAATGAAGCTCTTATTCAAGTTCTCCTCCAGGTACTTCTTCAGGGCCTCCAATTCCACTCGGGACATTCCATAGAGGGGGCTATAAGGGGGAGTTTTTCCTTCAATCAGCGGGATTGTGTGGTTGTATGGTCGATGGGGGGCAAGCTTTTCCACGGTCTTTTCTGAGAACAAATCAATAAACTTATCGTACTCATCCGGAACCAAGGATTTCCACTCCTCCTTGGTGTCACGGGGTGACATCCAGCCCTACCAAAGGTACTTGGGCCCTTATAGAACGACCCTAGAATCTATATGAACTCTAGGTACACTCTTAGCAGTGTGGTGCAAACGTTTCTAATACTTATCTATAAGAGTTAAGTATATAAAACGGGTATGAACCTCGGAGAGGTTTATAATCATCCTAGATGGTTAAGACCCTTATGGAACATCTATAGACCCTTGTGGGAGCTACGGTTTAAGTTTCATAAGAATCCGATTAACGGTTCAATAGTTATACTCAGATTAATATGCTGACTATATGCATGCTAGCTATATTAGCTGTTACCCTGAAGTCTTGGCGTTACCCTGAATATTGAATTATTACCCTGAACTGCAGGAAAATAATTCGGTAAAAATAACTAAAAAAATGAAGGACCGAGGGCGCACTTTAGACCAAAGTGCGTCCGGTGACACTATAAGGGAGTGCGCCCAGGACAGAGGCCAAAGGTAGGGCCAAAACATAAAGTTCTCCGAATTTAATGTTTCAAGGTTCTATCTAGGCCTACTCCTCGTCCTGATTCCATTTCTGCAATCCTTTTTATGATCGGAGTTAAACTCATGGAGATATAAGACTTTTAATATGGTCATATAGGTCCACGAGGAGGTTTACTTATTATTGGTAATAACTTCGTGAATAATTTGGGTATCGCAATAAACTAAGATTCTATAATCTTCTATGCGTTGATACCTTTCCAATGGTAATCTACTTGTGACCCACGGTTCTCTATTCATAGAGTTATGTGCAGTTGAAAATTATTTTCAATGGACACTAGACACTATTAAGTGAATATTGCCGGAAACATAATTAGATGCCTTCGGATATTGTCGGATGGTAATTCGATAGTATCGGGGATTGGTAACGTATCTGAAATTGAATTTAGTTGTCTCGGATAAGAATTCTTTAATGGGATAAGCGAGCTATAAGCGAAGTACGTATAACATGCAGACATGGGAATATTGTCTACGTTCGGGTTAGTAACCTGTGACAACGAGTGCAGATAGCAACTGCATTAATAAAGGTGTGGATGGCATAACACTTAGGAAGAAATTCCAAGGTGACAGGTAGGCCCGCGTTTTATAAAATATTTTTATCATAAGAATATCTACGAACACCGCAGGATATAAATAGTGCAAGTAGTTCTGGTTGAATTCATTCTACCACCAGCGAGTATTCAAAAGCAAGAGCACCTTGAGTACACGAAGCCTACAAAGTTCTAAGTCTTGAGTTAACTTTACGTTCAAGCGACATAGGATTTATTTTGTGTTGCGAAATAAGATCCGTCGTGAGGGACTATAGTTGGATTGAACTTTACTGCTATAGGATTGATATTCTGTGTTGCGGAATAGATATCGTTGCAGCAGCAAATTACGGCCATCCTAATAGTCGCAAGAGCGCTATCAGTCAATAGGGCCCCCGTGACACTTGGACCTGGTCTTGTTAATTTCCAGATTGATCTCATAAATTGAGAGGGTATGCACCTTGAGCTTATGCCTCCTAGTAAGATGAGTGAAGGCCCCTGCTCCAATAAAGTTAATATTCAGGGGTTTTGTGGGGGCGGGGGATACCGGGGAAACAGGGGGAATGGTGGCATTGATGTGTGCAGGCGGGAGTACCACCTGAGTCGGGTGGATTATTAGAGGTGGCAATGCGCACAGCCTAGTGACAGTGATTTTTGGATCCCCACAGTGTTTTTTGCAATAAAGGCTGTTGAATCGCAAGGTGTAAGAGCCGAAGCTGACTGATATATCATGCATCCTAAGTCAGGGGATCCCAAGGACAATTGGGTACTTTAGCTTAGTTATGAACATTAGGAGATCTTCCGAGTTATCACCCATGGCACTGGATAGGCACGCGAGGTCGGTAATCGCCCCAGAAGAGATAGAGCAGCCGTCGATAACATCAAGAAGGCGGGGAGTCTTTAGCTTGGAGGTTGGTATAGAGTTTTTACTGATGAAGGTCTGGTCAATGAATGCTATTCCTGAAGCACTACAATCTATGAGAGCTAATATAACCACTGTTTTATCATTGAACTTGACAGTTATAGATATAACGAAGTGCTCACCAAACAGATGAGACTCATCAACAGACATAGATGTAGGCAAAGAAAATGTAGACAAAGATGAATGACCTGGAGCAGGTCCCTTGCTAGTGTCAGTAACTAGGTAAGGGACTCTCCTTTTCCCGACTCTTCAACCTCTTCGATCCGTGATTCGGATATGGCGTGGGCAGCCAGGGAGCGGTTCTTGTGGATGGAACATGCTGCAATGAAGTGGTCCCCCTTTCCGCATGCAATGCACAAACCATTAGTGTAGTGGTGGTTCCTTTCCTCCTGAGTGAGGCGGAGTCTCCCAGACGAGAGATCCACAGGGATGGTCCCTTCTGCAACCAACGATGGGTGTGCAGGTTTGTTAGCTGAGGCCGGAACTTGGGCAGGCTTGGGGGTTGGTTGCTGTTGCTGGTGCTGTTGTGGTGGTTGCTGAGGTGAGTGGGTGGCAGGGCGGAAGGTAGGGCGGTGTCTCAACCTAGCCATCTGTTGTTCCACCCTGAATGCCTGGTCGATTAATTCGTCGAGACTCTTGGTCGCTGGGAGGATGACCATGGCTTATTGAAGCTTGTTATTCAGTCCCTCCTGGAACTGATTGAGCTTTGACTAGTCATTCTACAATACTTCTGCTGCCAGCCTGGAGAACTCTGCCACATATGTGGACAGATCCGAATTACATTATTTCAGGGCTCGGAGGGCTCGGCTAGCCGTGCCTACAGCATCAGGGTCCCCAAAAGCCCTGT
The DNA here is from genome assembly GCA_015179025.1 of Terfezia claveryi. Classification (NCBI taxonomy): domain Eukaryota; kingdom Fungi; phylum Ascomycota; class Pezizomycetes; order Pezizales; family Pezizaceae; genus Terfezia; species Terfezia claveryi. The sequence goes on along the minus strand of WHUX01000337.1, from coordinate 5,158 downwards.
GCAGAATAGCGAAGAGTGACAGGATGCCATCCAGCTTAATCCCAGTCTCAAGGACATATGGCTGGATTTGATCTACTGCCTTACCCTCCAGCAGGGCAAAGACATAAGCCAATCAGTGTTGCTCAGATGGGAATCTGGCTGAGTCCCCATTGAGTTTTAGGTTTACCAAGTTCTTCCAGGCTCAGAGGCGAGCCCTAATCCCATTGAATTTGGGGGGGGTTGGAATACTTTCAGTTTTGGCGGTTGGTGCGGAGGGTGGGGTTGCTGACATAGCGGCCATAGTATGGTTGAGGGTCTGGATCGTGGTTTGCTCGTTGGCCAGAGTGATGGTGGCATTGTCGAGATTGTTTTGGAGTACTATCATTTCTTCAATGGCGGATCTCAGTTTTCGTTTGGCCACGGCCAAGCTATTGCTGAGTTCGGCACCGATAGCATCCATTGCCTCGAAAATGTTGATAACCTCTCGATGATAGGTATTCAATTCGTTCAGGCCTGAAGGTATAGGGGAGCTTCTCCAGGTCTAGAACTTGACGGTGGGTAGTGGGAGAGCTGCTCCTGATATGGCTGCGTACCAGTTGGTCCAAAGAATCCAACGTAGTGTAACGATGGCTCTAGGGACAAGGCGACCAAGGGGTATGACAAGGCAGTGGCAAGGGGGAATCGCACACGTAGGAACGCTACCTGTGTGACCGGGGAAGGCTGGGACAGGGGCAAGGGCAAGGGGCAAGAGAGGCAGAGGGCAAGGGGCATAAGACATGCGGAGGCAGTTGCCGCATGTGTCGGAGGGAGGCAGCTGTGCTGCAGAGCTGTTCACGAGACAAGAGGGTGCACAAGGGAGGTGCACAAGCATTGGGAGAGGCAAGGTCCTGTATTGGATATACAAGATGTTGGATAGGGATACAACGACAGTACGAGGGACAGGCTCTATATATACATAACTCGGTCAAGGCAATAGGGGAAATAAGCTTCCCTATCTCGGAAGCCAAAGAAAAGGTAAAGATAACAATAACCCGTCACCTGTAATCGCAGGTAATGACAAAGACAACAATGGTAATAACCCATCACCTGCATCGCAGGTGATGCCGAGGGCAACAATAACGATAACCCATCACCTGCGATTACAGGTGATGACAAAGACAACAATGGCAATGACGGTTGTTACATTACAGATCACAAGAACCTTGAGTACTTTAATTCTACTAAGATACTTAATCGAAGGCAGGCCAGATAGGTGGAAATACTAAGCCAGTTTAATTTTAGAATCATCTACTACCCAGGTGATAAAAATGGCAAAGCAGATGCGCTGTCTCGTCAGGTTGATCCTGACCTCAAATGAGGAAGAGAGAAGCAGGAACACAAGATTCGAATATTCAAGCCTGGTCAATTCCAACTAGAAACAAGTGAGGAGAGTCTAGTAACGCACTATATTATAGAAGTGAAGGCCTCACTAACAGAAGAATCAGGTTGGTCAAAAGAGATCCTAGAGGCTGGCCTCAAGGATGACAAGTAGTTAGGGATTCGGAATGTGTTGAAGTTTGGCAAGGAGTACCCTGGACTTGATCATTACGGTTTAGAAGATGATATAGTAACTTATGAACGTTGCCTATATATACCTGACAACAACTCCCTTAAGTTGAAAGTGGCTTTCCTCTGTCACGATTGTCACGGGGTGACATCAAGCCCTACCAAAGGTACTTGGGCCCTTATAGAACGACCCTAGAATCTATATGAACTCTAGGTACACTCTTAGCAGTGTGGTGCAAACGTTTCTAATACTTATCTATAAGAGTTAAGTATATGAAACGGGTATGAACCTCGGAGAGGTTTATAATCATCCTAGATGGTTAAGACCCTTATGAAACATCTATAGACCCTTGTGGGAGCTACGGTTTAAGTTTCATAAGAATCCGATTAACGGTTCAATAGTTATACTCAGATTAATATGCTGACTATATGCATGCTAGCTATATTAGCTGTTACCCTGAAGTCTTGGCGTTACCCTGAATATTGAATTATTACCCTGAACTGCAGGAAAATAATTCAGTAAAAATAACTAAAAAAATGAAGGAACGAGGGCGCACTTTAGACCAAAGTGCGTCCGGTGACACTATAAGGGAGTGCGCCCAGGACAGAGGCCAAAGGTAGGGCCAAAACATAAAGTTCTCCGAATTTAATGTTTCAAGGTTCTATCTAGGCCTACTCCTCGTCCTGATTCCATTTCTGCAATCCTTTTTATGATCGGAGTTAAACTCATGGAGATATAAGACTTTTAATATGGTCATATAGGTCCACGAGGAGGTTTACTTATTATTGGTAATAACTTCGTGAATAATTTGGGTATCGCAATAAACTAAGATTCTATAATCTTCTATGCGTTGATACCTTTCCAATGGTAATCTACTTGTGACCCACGGTTCTCTATTCATAGAGTTATGTGCAGTTGAAAATTATTTTCAATGGACACTAGACACTATTAAGTGAATATTGCCGGAAACATAATTAGATGCCTTCGGATATTGTCGGATGGTAATTCGATAGTATCGGGGATTGGTAACGTATCTGAAATTGAATTTAGTTGTCTCGGATAAGAATTCTTTAATGGGATAAGCGAGCTATAAGCGAAGTACGTATAACATGCAGACATGGGAATATTGTCTACGTTCGGGTTAGTAACCTGTGACAACGAGTGCAGATAGCAACTGCATTAATAAAGGTGTGGATGGCATAACACTTAGGAAGAAATTCCAAGGTGACAGGTAGGCCCGCGTTTTATAAAATATTTTTATCATAAGAATATCTACGAACACCGCAGGATATAAATAGTGCAAGTAGTTCTGGTTGAATTCATTCTACCACCAGCGAGTATTCAAAAGCAAGAGCACCTTGAGTACACGAAGCCTACAAAGTTCTAAGTCTTGAGTTAACTTTACGTTCAAGCGACATAGGATTTATTTTGTGTTGCGAAATAAGATCCGTCGTGAGGGACTATAGTTGGATTGAACTTTACTGCTATAGGATTGATATTCTGTGTTGCGGAATAGATATCGTTGCAGCAGCAAATTACGGCCATCCTAATAGTCGCAAGAGCGCTATCAGTCAATAGGGCCCCCGTGACACTTGGACCTGGTCTTGTTAATTTCCAGATTGATCTCATAAATTGAGAGGGTATGCACCTTGAGCTTATGCCTCCTAGTAAGATGAGTGAAGGCCCCTGCTCCAATAAAGTTAATATTCAGGGGTTTTGTGGGGGCGGGGGATACCGGGGAAACAGGGGGAATGGTGGCATTGATGTGTGCAGGCGGGAGTACCACCTGAGTCGGGTGGATTATTAGAGGTGGCAATGCGCACAGCCCAGTGACAGTGATTTTTGGATCCCCACAGTGTTTTTTGCAATAAAGGCTGTTGAATCGCAAGGTGTAAGAGCCGAAGCTGACTGATATATCATGCATCCTAAGTCAGGGGATCCCAAGGACAATTGGGTACTTTAGCTTAGTTATGAACATTAGGAGATCTTCCGAGTTATCACCCATGGCACTGGATAGGCACGCGAGGTCGGTAATCGCCCCAGAAGAGATAGAGCAGCCGTCGATAACATCAAGAAGGCGGGGAGTCTTTAGCTTGGAGGTTGGTATAGAGTTTTTACTGATGAAGGTCTGGTCAATGAATGCTATTCCTGAAGCACTACAATCTATGAGAGCTAATGTAACCACTGTTTTATCATTGAACTTGACAGTTATAGATATAACGAAGTGCTCACCAAACAGATGAGACTCATCAACAGACATAGATGTAGGCAAAGAAAATGTTGACAAAGATGAATGACCTGGAGCAGGTCCCTTGCTAGTGTCAGTAACTAGGCAAGGGACTCTCCTTTTCCCGACTCTTCAACCTCTTCGATCCGTGATTCGGATATGGCGTGGGCAGCCAGGGAGCGGTTCTTGTGGATGGAACATGCTGCAATGAAGTGGTCCCCCTTTCCGCATGCAATGCACAAACCATTAGTGTAGTGGTGGTTCCTTTCCTCCTGAGTGAGGCGGGGTCTCCCAGACGAGAGATCCACAGGGATGGTCCCTTCTGCAACCAACGATGGGTGTGCAGGTTTGTTAGCTGAGGCCGGAACTTGGGCAGGCTTGGGGGTTGGTTGCTGTTGCTGGTGCTGTTGTGGTGGTTGCTGAGGTGAGTGGGTGGCAGGGCGGAAGGTAGGGCGGTGTCTCAACCTAGCCATCTGTTGTTCCACCCTGAATGCCTGGTCGATTAATTCGTCGAGACTCTTGGTCGCTGGGAGGATGACCATGCTTATTGAAGCTTGTTATTCAGTCCCTCCTGGAACTGATTGAGCTTTGACTAGTCATTCTACAATACTTCTGCTGCCAGCCTGGAGAACTCTGCCACATATGTGGACAGATCCGAATTACATTATTTCAGGGCTCGGAGGGCTCGGCTAGCCGTGCCTACAGCATCAGGGTCCCCAAAAGCCCTGTGCAGAATAGCGAAGAGTGACAGGATGCCATCCAGCTTAATCCCAGTCTCAAGGACATATGGCTGGATTTGATCTACTGCCTTACCTCCAGCAGGGCAAAGACATAAGCCAATCAGTATTGCTCGGATAGGAATCTGGCTGAGTCCCATTGAGTTTTAGGTTTACCGAGTTCTTCCAGGCTCAGAGGCGAGCCCTATCCCATTGAATTTGGGGGGGGTTGGAATACTTTCAGTTTTGGCGGTTGGTGCAGAGGGTGGGGTTGCTGACATAGCGGCCATAGTATGGTTGAGGGTCTGGATCGTGGTTTGCTCGTTGGCCAGAGTGATGGTGGCATTGTCGAGATTGTTTTGGAGTACTATCATTTCTTCAATGGCGGATCTCAGTTTTCGTTTGGCCACGGCCAAGCTATTGCTGAGTTCGGCACCGATAGCATCCATTGCCTCGAAAATGTTGATAACCTCTCGATGATAGGTATTCAATTCGTTCAGGCCCTGAAGGTATAGGGGAGCTTCTCCAGGTCTAGAACTTGACGGTGGGTAGTGGGAGAGCTGCTCCTGATATGGCTGCGTACCAGTTGGTCCAAAGAATCCAACGTAGTGTAACGATGGCTCTAGGGACAAGGCGACCAAGGGGTACGACAAAGGCAGTGGCAAGGGGGAATCGCACACGTAGGAACGC
>WHUX01000336.1:0-41714 GCA_015179025.1 Terfezia claveryi | reverse complement strand
CTTCAGTCGACAAGAACTAATTCTTTCACCTTTCAATAAAAATAGCAACTTCTTATCATCAATCCGAGAGTCATACCAAAAACTATTCGACTCTCATAATCATTTGAAAACTTTTTGCTTGCTGGGTAATCTCAACCGATTTTCGCTTTTGCCAATGACTTCATTTGCATTGTTTAGGGTCTTTAGGAGTCTAACAATATAGCCTGATATATCCCCTAAACCAATTCTCCGCTAAACTAAATCAAAGGTAATCAAGTCGCGTGGTAATCTGAGAGTCATACCAAATCCTGTTCGACTCTCAAAATGTTAAAATAAATCAAAAATAAATAAATCTCAAAAAAAAAAAAAAAATAACCCAAAGAAAAAATAACTAAATAAAAGATAAATAAAAACCAAAAAAAAAACCAAAAAAATAACCATTCCCTCCATACCGGTTGGATAGTAACTGGTTCCTGATGGGCAGGAATTATTGCTCGCACTTTGCTGAGAGCAGGTTCTCCTAGTATTATGTCCCATCCAGTCAAATGAGCTACATAGAACGTTCGTTCTTCTACATAACCTATCCAATCAAGTTTGATAGTACAAGCTTTGTCTATCGTTCCTTTTGAGCCTTTAATTGCAGTACTTAATGATTTCTTCTCGATACTTCTAGTTGGTATTTTGTATAGGTGTACAAATTGACAATTAATTAAGCATCAGCAAAAAGAAATATGCGTCAGGACGCACCACCAAGCGTCCGGACGCGATTTTACGTCCTGTGCGTCCCGTGCGTCCGGACGCACTGGGGTATTGCATTACAATCCGGACGCAACTAGGGCCCCGCACTGCGTAGCAATACCTTCCTGACGCCATTGGGGCCCCGAAAGCCGTCCGGACGCCATTGGGGCCTCGAAAGCCGTCCGGACGGTGGTTGACATAAGCTCAACGTCTGGATGTCAGAGTTCATTGCCATCGCATCATCAACTCAATTGAGGTTGTTAACACTATAGGTTCCACGTCTGGCATTTCTGAACCAGGGCCCCAAATCGCTCTCTTCTACAATGCACACCGCTACCAGCTTGCATCTACGATGCTCTATCACCAGCCAGCTACGTAGCCGCTATTGCAGCCATTGAATATGCACGCAGCAGAAATATCCATTGTATTTGCTAATAATTATATACACAGAAGTATTGAGTATAAGATATATATATAGAACATGCATTCGCTGCTTCAATTGCCCTAACACTCGCTCTAATACTCGCTCCAATACTCACTCTAATACTCGCTCCAATACTCGCTCTAATGCTCGCTCTAATACTCGCTCTAATACTCGCTCTAATACTTGCTCTAATACTCGCTCTAATGCTCGCCGTAATGTGCTGGGATATAGAGCGAAGGGAAAATGCGCGGGGAAGGGAGGTATATATACAGGAAAACCATAGTTGCCAAGGCCGACTGCTAAGGCCGACAATTTAGACTTTCCGAAGACAATGAGATAAGGGATAACAAGAGAAGTGGCAGGACAGTGATCAATGGCGCTCAGCCCCCTTTCGCCCGCGGGTGCCGTACTCTTCAATGCCTGGCCTGGTAATAGTCATATTGGGAAATCGTAGTCGTTGTATCGAGATATGTGCGTAGTTCACGCTTTGTGATATGTTTCGTAGGAATTCATGCATTCGCGGGCATATATATATATATATGTTCGAGAAACTCGTGCTTTTGGAGACATATAGAGAAACATGCATTCGCGGGCATATATATATATAATGTGCGAGAAACTCGTGCTTTTGGAGACATATAGAGAAATGCATGCATTCGCGGGCATATATATATATATATGTGCGAGAAACTCGTGCTTTTGGAGACATATAGAGAAACATGCATTCGCGGGCATATATATATATATATGTGCGAGAAACTCGTGCTTTGGGAGTCATATACATATATATGCGAGAAACTCGTGCTTTTGGAGACATATAGAGAAACATGCATTCGCGGGCATATATATATATATATGTGCGAGAAACTCGTGCTTTGGGAGTCATATATATATATATGCGAGAAACTCGTGCTTTTGGAGACATATAGAGAAATGCATGCATTCGCGGGCATATATATATATATATGTGCGAGAAACTCGTGCTTTGGGAGTCATATATATATATATGCGAGAAACTCGTGCTTTTGGAGACATATAGAGAAATGCATACATTCGCGGGCATATATATATATATATGTGCGAGAAACTCGTGCTTTTGGAGACATATATATATATATGCGAGAAACTCGTGCTTTTGGAGACATATAGAGAAATGCATGCATTCGCGGGCATATATATATATATATGTGCGAGAAACTCGTGCTTTGGGAGTCATATATATATATATGCGAGAAACTCGTGCTTTTGGAGACATATAGAGAAATGCATACATTCGCGGGCATATATATATATAATGTGCGAGAAACTCGTGCTTTTGGAGACATATAGAGAAATGCATGCATTCGCGGGCATATATATATATATATGTGCGAGAAACTCGTGCTTTGGGAGTCATATATATATATATGCGAGAAACTCGTGCTTTTGGAGACATATAGAGAAATTCATGCATTCGCGGGCATATATATATATATATGTGCGAGAAACTCGTGCTTTTGGAGACATATATATATATATGCGAGAAACTCGTGCTTTTGGAGACATATAGAGAAATGCATGCATTCGCGGGCATATATATATATAATGTGCGAGAAACTCGTGCTTTTGGAGACATATAGAGAAATGCATGCATTCGCGGGCATATATATATATATATGTGCGAGAAACTCGTGCTTTGGGAGTCATATATATATATATGCGAGAAACTCGTGCTTTTGGAGACATATAGAGAAATGCATACATTCGCGGGCATATATATATATATATGTGCGAGAAACTCGTGCTTTTGGAGACATATATATATATATGCGAGAAACTCGTGCTTTTGGAGACATATAGAGAAATGCATGCATTCGCGGGCATATATATATATATATGTGCGAGAAACTCGTGCTTTGGGAGTCATATATATATATATGCGAGAAACTCGTGCTTTTGGAGACATATAGAGAAATTCATGCATTCGCGGGCATATATATATATATATGTGCGAGAAACTCGTGCTTTTGGAGACATATATATATATATGCGAGAAACTCGTGCTTTTGGAGACATATAGAGAAATGCATGCATTCGCGGGCATATATATATATAATGTGCGAGAAACTCGTGCTTTTGGAGACATATAGAGAAATGCATGCATTCGCGGGCATATATATATATATATGTGCGAGAAACTCGTGCTTTGGGAGTCATATATATATATATGCGAGAAACTCGTGCTTTTGGAGACATATAGAGAAATGCATACATTCGCGGGCATATATATATATATATGTGCGAGAAACTCGTGCTTTTGGAGACATATAGAGAAACATGCATTCGCGGGCATATATATATATATATGTGCGAGAAACTCGTGCTTTGGGAGTCATATATATATATATGCGAGAAACTCGTGCTTTTGGAGACATATAGAGAAATGCATGCATTCGCGGGCATATATATATATATATGTGCGAGAAACTCGTGCTTTGGGAGTCATATATATATATATGCGAGAAACTCGTGCTTTTGGAGACATATAGAGAAATGCATACATTCGCGGGCATATATATATATATATGTGCGAGAAACTCGTGCTTTTGGAGACATATATATATATATGCGAGAAACTCGTGCTTTTGGAGACATATAGAGAAATGCATGCATTCGCGGGCATATATATATATATGTCTCCAAAAGCACGAGTTTCTCGCACATATATATATATATATGCCCGCGAATGCATGAATTCCTACGAAACATATCACAAAGCGTGAACTACGCACATATCTCGATACAACGACTACGATTTCCCAATATGACTATTACCAGGCCAGGCATTGAAGAGTACGGCACCCGCGGGCGAAAGGGGGCTGAGCGCCATTGATCACTGTCTTGCCACTTCTCTTGTTATCCCTTATCTCATTGTCTTCGGAAAGTCTAAATTGTCGGCCTTAGCAGTCGGCCTTGGCAACTATGGTTTTCCTGTATATATACCTCCCTTCCCCGCGCATTTTCCCTTCGTTCTATATCCCAGCACATTATGGCGAGCATTAGAGCAATTAATAGAGCGAGTATGAGAGCGAGTATTGGAGCGAGTATTAAGGCGAGTATTAGAGCGAGTATTAGGGCGAGTATTAGAGCGAGTATTAGGGCGAGTATTAGAGCGAGTATTGGAGCGAGTATTAGAGCATTGGAGCGAGTATTAGAGCGAGTATTACAGCGATTGCATGTTCTATATATATATCTATTGCTCAATACTTCTGTGTATATAATTATTAGCGAATACAATGGATATTTCTGCTGCGTGCATATTCAATGGCCGCAATAGCGGCTACGTAGCTGGCTGGTGATAGAGCGTCGTATTGCAAGCTGGTAGCGGGTGTGCATTGTAGAAGAGAGCGATTTGGGGCCCTGGTTCACCAACGCCAGACGTGGAACCTATAGCGTTGGGGACGAGCAGCCCATCTCATATTGCGTCCAAGAAGCAGTAGCATACTTCTGTTGCGTCCCAGGCGTGGGAGCACACATGTGTTGCGTCCTGGGCGCTGGTGCGCACGAGTGTTGCCGCCCGACGCTGGTGCGCACGAGTGTTACGTCCCGACGCTGGTGCACCAAGCGTTTGGCGTCCTGATTGTAAGTTCCTGTCCCATGCGTCCTGTGCGTCGGACGCACAGGAAGACACATGACGCGAATATTTTTTTTGCTGATGAGTCGCCTCCCTTCGTTTGGAGATCAATTAAAGCTAGTGCGGGGTGTTCGTTAGCTCTAACGAATACCTTGCTAAAATCTGGTACCTGTCTTGACAAGGGTCGTTCCTTGATTTTATCCTTGTTGTTTTTATCCTTGGTGGCTATCGGCATAGCTAAATCTTGTGCGGCTGTACGCATGGGTACCTTATTTTTTTGTTTCCTACATTCCTTATAGGAGTGTCCAGGGTTCCAACACCATAGACATTTTTTGTCTCTAATTAATTGCATCTTCATCTTCTGATCTAATTTTTTTGTGATGGTGTCCCAATCTGAGTCCTTCCGATTTTTTGTGTTGGGTTTGGTGTTGGGATTGCTGCTAGGATTAAATCCTGTTTTTTGTCGTTGATTCTGGTCTCTGCGTGGACCGTGACTTCGATTTTCATTCTAAGGGTGTTATCATCGGGATGTATTTGTTGTGGATGGTGGGGCAATATCCTTCTTGGAAGCTTCATATGACTCCGCTTGATGCACGAGCTGATCATATGACCATTCTTCTTTGATTAAGGGAATTAATGTAGCTGACATATATGGCAGCAGGTGATTAAGAAACTTTCTTCTTTTTACTTCCTGCGATATTGATTGTTTGCCATCCTTGTCAATCAATTTGATTTGTATTTCAGTAAGCCAGTTGGCAAACTGTTTGATTCCCATGTGACGTCCGTCCTTGTATGGTATGGCTGTCTCCCATTGTTTCCACAAAATGTCCTTACTAGTAGAGGGTATCAGAAAATCCCTTAACGCTAGTATGAATCCAAAGAATGTCGCATTCTTTCCTTTTTCTCTTAGGAATTGATTATAAGTAGTAAGTGCACTTACTTCCATTCTGAATCCAACAATTTCCAAAGCTGAAGCGCCTTCCAAATCTATTCTTTTGAGAACAAACCAACATTGCATTGCTGTGGCCCGAGAGTCAAAATATTGTGAGTCTTGCCATTTTTTGTCTTCTCCTCTTTATTTTTCTGGCATATCAATTTTTATTCCTTTTAAAGCATTCGTTGCTTTATGGTTACCCATTGTAACCATTCCTATTGTAGATTCCCATTGTTGGTGTTCAACTGATTTTCCTCGTTTGGGTTTTCTTTTAAGAGTTTGACTTGCAACTGACGATGCCTTATCAGAGTCCGAGCTATCATCTCCGCTATTATCGGGGTCTTATTCTCCTCCTTGTGTTTTCTACTTCTGTTGGTCTAGTCCTGTATCTAGATCATCATCGTCTTCTAGTAATTCTATATCTTCTGGTGGTTGGTCTTTGTCGTCTGGTTCTTTGGCTGACCCAGTTCTCCTTTCTGGTGTCTCAGGTGCTCGACCTTTGCCTTTCAATTGATCTTTTGGTGTTCTCAGGAATGCTCCTGGAAGTTCTTTGCTAGGATTGAAAAAATCCTCCGCGGTATGTGCTGATTCTTCTAGATGAGTGCCGCTCATCATGAATGCCATTATTTCTTCCCAGTTATTTATTACCCAATTCGGTTTCCTTAAAAGTGGTACAACAGGTTTCCTTAATTCTTTACTTAAAAATGCATTCATTTCTAAGTCTTCTTCTTTGAATGGGTCAGGTGTTAGCCATAAGTAGTGTTTTGCTATGGCTTCCATTAAGAGTCGAGTATCATTAGGATGATACTATTAGGCATGTCCCATTGAGCGAGTATATTTCAAAATCTCCTCAATTGTTGGAAGATGTCTGTCCCAAAATTCTTTTGATGCGAGAGGTAAAGCCATACTAAAATATAGTTTGGTTCCTGCTCCACCTGGTTCTCCTATTTCTATATCGATGGGCAGAGTTATTTCCCCTTCAGTGTTAGGAACTATAAATCTGGTCTCTCTGGGAGTTTCTTCTACTAATTTCTTAATATCTTCAGGTAACATAGTTAACCGTCTCGACCTCTTAGTCTTCTTACTACGTTCAGATGCCATTATGTCTGATTTCGTCATCTGTCCACAACCAAATGCAGCTGGTTATGCAATACAATTGTCGAGTTACTTTTCTTCTTTGACACCTTTCTGTGCTGATGGTGTGGTGGCTGATGATCCTTATGATCTCCGTTCGACTGACGGTTCTATTGGCTTGGTAGCTCACGAGGCTGGTGAAGCTGGATGTCAGGATCCTGATGTTTCTTATGGTCCTGGTTTTTCTTTGTCTACTGGTCTAGAATCTGGTTCTAGTTCTTCCAGCAAGAGTGTCACGTTTTCTGATTGGTGTATTGAAGTAGACGTTGGGGGCGCAGAGGTATTGGTAGAGATGTTTAGGCCTAAGGAAGGTTCTGATGGAGGTAATTCTTTTCTGGAGGAAATGGCTGCAGTGGAGGCAGCGAGATTTGAGCCTTGGGATTGTGACACTTGGTTGTTTAGACCAATTATTCTTGGGACCTGGGGGGCTAGTTTTTCAATGGTGTACTGGATTTATAGGTACAGATGTAATGGTGGTTGCCAGGAGTGTAAGATGAGTTGTCAATCTTATTGGGAAAAGTGTTGTGAACGAGGGTGGGATTGTTTAATGTGGGATACCACTGCCCGTTAAATCTCTGCTTAGCTTGCTTCTAAGTCTTTTGTTGATATACTGCAGTTGAGAGTCTAATGTCTTATTTGTTGGATTTTGTTGGCTAGCTAGTTGAATAACGATATCGATTTTATATGTGCACTTGGGTGTCGAATTATATACACTTGCGTAAGTGTAATAAAGGTATCCGAAGGTTGATCAGGCCTTGGATTTAAGAGCAAAGATTAGGTAAGTAAGTTAAAAAAAATGTAATGAATGGTACTAGACAGTATTTATTCGGTACCGTTTATACAATCTATATCCGTGGGTACGGATGTTTGTGTATTTCGGTTCTGCTGAGGTAAGACCTCAGAAGGGTAGGGAGATTACTATGTGGGACATTCCCAAAGGGAACAGTAATTAACTAGTGTAATCTATCTTATATGATTTGTGCTATCTAAGCTATATGATCTTGATCTGATCAGAATATAGGCTTGCTTGCTCTGTGTGCTTGCTTGGTTGCTTCTTCTCTTTTTTTTTGTGGATTCCAGAGGGAATCCAGCGGCCTATTTATACTCCTCTGAGATCTGATGACTAAGGAAATAAATACAATAAAGGGTGGCACACCAAAAGGTGGTGCGCTGTACAAAGGGGGTCATGTGGCCATAGTAGTGAGTCACACGCCATAAACGAGGGATATGTGGCCATAGTAATAAGTCACACGCCTTAAACAGAGGTCACGCGGCCTTAATGAGGGTGTCTTCATATGGCAAGTGCCATGGAACTTCCCATGGCAAATTCCACCTGCTATGGACGCTTATAAAGTAATAGGAGGTGGTAGAAGGCTAGTCCTTCAACCGAGAGCTTAGTTACATAATATAGTAGTAAAATAGGAAATACAAAAGCATATAATCAATTATATAAGCAATGAAATAACGTTCTCCATTACACAAGTCCTGTGCATTTTCCAGATATTCGGCGGGTTGCCAGGTCGCCTCCTCATCCCCCAGCCACTTAACCTTGTACTACAGATGCCCGTACCTCTTTCGCAAGTCCAGCACTTCCTCTACCTCCCATTCCTCTTCCCCTTCGATAACCACTGGAGGGGGTGGGGGGTGTTTCTGTCCTGGGAGAGGGTCATCCGCAGCGGGCTTGATCTCGGAGACATGAACAACTAGGTGCCGTTTAATATCTTTGGGAAACCACAATCGATAGGCGTGAGTTCCCACAGCTGCCAATACCTCAAAGGGTCTCAGGAATTTATGATCTAGCTTGCGGGAGGGGCGTTCTGTTCGGAAGTGCCAGCTAGAAAGCCACACCTTGTCTCCTGGCTGATATCTGGGGGCTGGCAACTGTGATCCATTGGCATACTTAGCTTGGCGGGCTTGCGCATATCGCAGCTCGGCTCTCAGGGTATGGTAGAGTTCAGCGATTCCAACCGTGAACTCCTTAGCTGGGGGGTAGGCTTTTTGCAAGGGCGCCAGGGCATCTACGAACCGGGGGTGCCAACCGTAATTAGCTAGGAAAGGGGAGGTTTTGGAGGATTCCGAGAACTGGTTGTTCATAGCGAATTCGCAGGTGGCTAGCAACGAAACCCAGTTATCCTGCTGGTAATTGACAAAGGCCCGCAGATATTGCTCTATAATGGCTTTCATCCTCTCCGATTAGCCGTCCGTCTGGGGTTGATATGCCATTGATAGGCATACTTTGATCCCCAGAAGTTCGCAGAAGGCTTGCCAGAATTCTGAGGTAAACTGAGGGCCACGGTCGGATACGATCGACTCAGGAAGGCCATGGTATGGGAATACATTGTTGAGGTAGAGATTCGCTAACTCTGGGGCAGAGCAGGTATCCCGGCAAGGTATAACATGCCTCATCTTTATCAACCGATCTACCACCATCAAGATGGCGTTGAACCCCAAATCTTCTGGCAACTCTGTTATGAAGTCCCTAGTCAAGTGCAGCCATGGCCGATCTGGGATGTCCAGGGGCTTCAAGGTGCCATATGGGGCATGGCAGATGGGCTTAGCACGCTTGCAAACATGGCAGTTCCATACATACCGCTCCATGTCCTTTCGCTGGTCAATCCAGGTGTATTCCCTGGCCAGGAGCTCTAACGTCTTTGCCACTCCAGGGTGACCCGCCACCAGGGTATCGTGGTGTTCCTTGATCAGCCTCAGCTGTAACCCTCCAGCTTCCGGTATATAGAGCCGTTCGAGGTGATAGAGGAGGCCCTCCTGTACTGTACACTCAGCCAGGGAAATCTTGGGGTGGCGGCACTGGCCGGAATCCACTGCGGCGATGATCTCTCTAACCAGGGGGTCTCCTTCGTAAGCCTGTCTCACCAGTTGTCGGAGGTCGGCTTCTCCAACAGCCTCAGCCTCAGCTTCCGCATCAGCCTCAGCTAGAATGTTGGCTGCCAGATCAAGGTTTTCGGGCTTCTATACTACCTGATTTTGGTATTTTAGCCTTTTATCCCCCCCTTTAGGGAGGTCACCTGATCTTCTAGTTAAGGCGTCCGGTTTCCTACCAGCCTTGCCTGGCCAGTATTTGATCTTGAAGTTGAACCGAGATAAGAATTCCGACCACCTGGCCTGCCATCGGTTAAGCAGTTTAGTGGTGGTGAAATACTCAAGGTTCTTATGATCGGACAACACCTCGATAATCCCCTTGGCTGACTCCAGGTGAGGCCTCCATTCCTCAAAAGCTCGGACAATGGCCATTAATTCCTTATCATAGATCTCGTAATTACACTCCGCCGGGAAGTGCTTTTTGGAGAAATAGGCCACCGGGTGGAGGACTCCATTGACATACTGGGACAGAATTCTGGCGGAGACATAGTTAGAGGCATCCGTTTCCATGATACACTCACTATCGGGATCAAATTGAGCTAGTATGGGTGCTGAGTAGAAGGCTTCCTTGAGGTTCTGGAAGGCGGATTGGGCTTCTGGACTCTAGTGGAATTGCCGGTCCTTTTTGGTCAGGGCTATGAGGGGGGCCACGATCTTGGAATATTCTAGAATGAACCGTCAGTAAAAGTTGGTGAATCCCAGGAAGGCCTGGACATTCTTGAGATTTACTGGGATTTCCCATTCCTGAATGGCGGTGACCTTGGCAGGGTCCATTCTAATACCTTCCATAGTAATGATCAACCCTAGATACTTAACCTCCTGCACATAGAACTCGCATTTCTCGGGCTTGAGGTACAACCCAGCTTCCTCCAGCTTCTCCAATACCTGCCGGACATGAATCTTGTGCTCTGCCAGGGTGTCTGAATAAATCAAGATATCATTGAGGTAAGCCATGCAGAACACATCCAGAAAGTCCCATAAGGTATCATTGATGAAGTGCTGGAAGGAGGCAGGGGCGTTGGTTAGGCCAAAGGGCATGACGTTGTACTCGAAGTGGCCGTAACGTGTCCGGAAAGCCGTTTTCCACTCCTCCTCTTCGGCGATCCGTACTAGGTTGTACGCCCTTCGCATGTCCAATTTGGTAAACCATTTTGCCTTGGAAAGCCTGGCTAATGTCTCCTGGATCAGAGGTAGGGGGTATCTGTTTTTGACCGTTATTTCGTTCAGGCCATGATAAACAACACACAACTGAAGGGAGCCATCCGACTTCTTCACGAAAAGCACTGGAGCACCTGCTGGTGAGGAGCTGTGGCGAATGAAGCTCTTGTTGAGGTTTTCCTCCAAGTATTTCTTCAATACTTCCAGCTCCAACCGGAACATTCCGTAGAGGGGCCCATAGGGGGGGGTCATACCTTCTATCAGCGGAATAGTATGGTCATATGGCCGGTGGGGTGCGAGCTTTTCTGTGGCCTTCTCCGAGAACAGGACGATGAATTCGTGGTATTCATCTGGTACCATGGACTTCCACTCCTCCTTCGACTGTGTCTTATTAATCTTCAGGTTCACCTCGTATATGGAAAGGGCATGAGCCTTCAGCTTGTGCCTTCTAGTAAGGTAAGCGAAAGCCCCTGCCCCGATAAAGCTAATATTCAGAGGTTTTTGGGGGCCAGGGGGCATCGGGGGCACAGGGGGAATCGGGGGTGGCAAGGCACACAGCCCAGTAATGGTGCCTTCGGCTTCCCGCAGTGTTTTTTGCAATACTGGCTGTTGAACTGCAGGGTATAGGAGCCGAAGCTGACCGATACATCATGCATTCTAAGCCAGGGGATTCCAAAGACAATCAGATACTTGAGCTTTGTCACAAACATTGGGAGGGCTTTGTAGTGATCCCCGACCTGGGCAGGCATGCACGCAATATCGGTGATATCCCCAGAGGAAATAGGTCGACCGTCGATGACATCCAGGATACGAGGGGTTTTAAGCTTGAACGTGGGTATAGAGAATTTACTGACAAAGGCCTGGTCAACGAATGCAATTCCTGAAGCTCCGCAATCTATTAGGGCTGACGTAGTGATTGTTCTATTATTGATTTTGAGAGAGATAGATACAACAAAATGCTTACCGAACAAGCGAGACTCGTCAAAAACAGAAGCGGAAGACATAGAAAATGCAGACAGAGATAAGTGGTCTGGGGCAGGTCCCTTGCTAGTGTCAGTAACTAGGCAAGGGACAGGGCTTTTCCCGACTCGTCCACCTCCACAATCCTAGGTTCTGGGGAGTTGGCTGGGCGGTCGGAGATGGCGTGGACGGCCAGGAAGCGGTTTTTTCGAAGGGGACAGGCCATAATGAAGTGGTCAGCCATCCAACAGGCTATGCATAGCCCATTATTCCGGTAGCGTTCCCTCTCTTCTTGGGTCAGGCGGGGCCTGCCCGCGGATAGGTCCATGGGGGCTGGTCCGCCAGCTATGAGCGAGGGGTAAGCTGCTTTATTGGCGGGGGCTAGGGTCGAGGTGGTTTGTTGCTGGGGCTGCTGTTGTTGAGGTGTACGGATGGCTGGGCGGAAGGTTAGGCCGTGACGAAGCCGGGACATCCGCTGCTCCACCCAAGAAGCCTGGTCAATCAATTCGCCGAGGGTCCCAACCTCGGAGAGGGTAACCATGGCTTGTTGCAGTTCATCGCCAAGTCCTCCTGAAATTGTTCGAACTTGGCCTAATCATTCTATAGTTCATCCACGGCCAGTTTTGAGAACTCCGCCACATATGTGGACAGGTCCGAATTGCGTTGTTTTAAGGCCCGGAGAGCTCGACTAGCAGTGCCCACTGCATCAGGGTCCCCAAAAGCCCTATCCAGGATAGTGAAGAGTGCTGGGATGTTATCGAGCTTAATCCCAATCTCAAGGACATATGGCTAGATTTAATCTACTGCTTTGCCCTCCAGCAGGGCAAAGACATAAGCCAATCGGTGTTGCTCGGATGGGAATCTGGCTGAGTCCCCATTGAGTTTGAGGTTTACCAAGTACTTCCAAGCTTGGAGGCGAGCCCTATCCCTATTGAATTTGGGGGGGGTTGGAATACTTTTGGTTTTGGTGGCTGGTGCGGAGGGTGGGGTTGCCGACATAGCGGCCATAGCACGGTTGAGGGTCTGGATCGTGGTTCGCTTGTTGGCCAGAGCGATAGTGGCATTGTCGAGGTCATTTTGGAGTACTATGATTTCTTCATCGGCGGATCTCAGTTTTCGTTCCGCCACAGCCAAGCTATTGCCGAGTTCGGCTCCAATGGCATCCATGGCCTCGAAGATGTCGATGATCTCTCGACGATAGGTATTCAATTCATTTGGGCCTGAGGGTATAGGGGAGTTCCTCCAGGTTTGAAACCTGACAGCAGGTAGAGGGGTTCCGGACATGACAGCGTACTAGTTGGTCGAGAATATCCAACGTAGTGTAGCGACGGCTCTGGAGGCAAGGCAACCAAAAGGTAGGCCGGGGTAAGGGTAAGGCTAGGATAATACACACGTAGGAACGCTATGTGTGTGACCAGGGGGAGGCTGAGACGGGAGGCAAGGGCAAGAGGCAAGAGAGGCAGAGGGCAAGGGACACGAAACACGTGGAAGCAGTTGCTGCATATGTTAAGGGAGGCAGCTGGGCTACAGAGACAAGGCGAGGAGGTGTACAAGAGAGATGCACCAACGTGGAGAGAAGCAAGGCCCTGTATTGGATATACAAGACATTGGATAGGGATCTAATGAGAGGGCGGAGAGAGCAAGCTATATATACAGGCTTCCTCCCTGGCCAAGGCCACCAGAAGGAATAAGGTTCCCGAGACCCCTTATCTCGGGAACAGAGATAACAACGATATCAATCAACAATAATGAGAGTCGGACGGAATTTCGTCTGACTCTCAAACCCGGCTAGATAAGGACGGTTGTGACACCTTTCATTGCTAGAGCTCTGAGCCTAAATGGGGGATAGTGTCACAACCATCCCCTCCTAGTCTAGTTTTGACAGTCAGGCAGATTCTGTCCAACTCTCATTATTGCTGTTATTTCCCGTAGGATATTATTGTTATCTTGATTCCTAAGATAAGGGGTATCGGAAACCTTAATCCTTCTAGTGGCCTTGGCCAGTCAGGAAGGAAGCTTGTATATATAGTGTGTGCTCTCCACCCTCTCGTTAGATCCTTATCCAATGACTTGTATATCTAATACCGGGCCTTACTTCTCTCCACGTTAGTGCATCTCTCTTGTGCACCTCCTTGTCTCACCTCGACTCTACAGCCCTGCTGCCTACCTCGTGAACCTCCTATCTTTGCCTTGCCTTGCCTTGTTTCTGCAGCCCTGCTGCCTCCTACTACTCCTGTATGCCTCTCTCACTCTCGCTCTTACTCCTGTCCTAGCCTTTTCCCCTAAGTCACACACATAGCATTCCTACATATATGTGACCCTAGCCTTGCCCTTGCCCTAGCATACCCTTTGATCACCTTGTCCCTAAAGCCATCATTATACCTTTGCTGATTCCAGGTGGGGCCTCCATTCCTCAAATGCTTGTATAATGGCCATTAATTCCTTATCATAGATCTCGTAATTGTACTCTGCCGGGGAGTGTTTCTTTAAGAAATAAGCTACTGGGTGAAGGATCCTATTGTCATTATTCTGGGACAGAATTCTTGTGGAGACATAGTCAGAGACATCAGTTTCGACAATGCATTCTCGATTGGGGTTGAAGTGGGCTAGGATCAGAGCTAATTAAAAGGTCTTCTTGAGGCTCTCAAAGGCCAGCTGGGCCGCTGGGTTCTATTGGAAGGCCTTTTTTATAGTGGGGTTGATCCAGGTTCTGCCTTTATTTTTGGGGGTGAGCTAGCTTCTGCCTTCATTCTTGTTAAGGTAGTCAATAGTACTACGATCCTCGAATAGCCCAATATGAAGCGGCGGTAAAAGTTAGTGAATCCTAGAAAAGCCTGTATATCCTTGAGGTTGGCTGGAGTCTCCCATTTCTAAATTGCTACAACCTTAGCAGAGTCTATCCTAATACCCTTGGTAGTGATAATTAGCCCCAGATACTTGACCTCCTGTACATAGAAGTCACACTTTTCTGGCTTCAGGTATAACCCTGCTCATTCTAACTTGTCTAGTACTTGTTAGACATAAATCTTGTGTTCCGCTAGAGTATCCGAGTATATAAGGATATCATTTAGGTAGGCAGTCAAGAACATATTATAATGTGTTGATAAAGGGACTGGAAGATCAGATTAGATAAGATAAGGATCTTATCTAATCAGATAATCTCAGGCTAGTAATGTATACTACAAAGTAGATTACTAATAATGTATTGTTAATTCTCACTATTAAAGTTATTACCAGTAGTATAAGATTACTGTAATAGGTAAAGTAGTATAGGAGTACCAACGGCACTTAGAAGATTAACCAGTGGAACTTCTATATTGATTGTACCCTAACTATATACTAAGTTCTAACTGTCTGTCCAACTGAAGGGAAATTCAGAAGACTATATATGTTTCCAACAGGGTAGTGCTAGGGCAGTGCTGAGCCAGTGCACCATCATCTGACCCTTACATGATTTGAAATCAACATCATAGAAACTTCTAGATAGTACTTCCTAATACTATCTAGTACAAAATAGGTTAAGTCTTAACTTTGACTTATACATGTGAAAGTATGTAATGATATGTTAAAGCATGTGATAACATGTGAAAGCATGTGAAATATTAGCAAGGCAGACAGCACATAGAATATTGTATATTTTGAGATGCTTGCTGAGTAAAAAAATACATAAGAAATACATTTGTAAGAGAGAAGGTTAGTTATAGGGTATGTGTAAGCCACTTCTTTACACACATACAGGAAATCCTGCAAGGTGTTAGTAATGAAGTACTGAAAAGAGGCAGGTATATTAAACAATCCAAAAGGCATGACATTATACTCAAAATGGCCATATCGTGTCCGGAAGGCAGTTTTCTACTCCTCCCCTTCTGCAATCTATATCAGGTTGTATGCCCCTCTTAGATCCAATTTGGTGAACCATTTTGCTTTGGAAAGCCTGGCTAATGTCTCTTGAATCAGAGGTAAGGAATACCTGTTCTTCACCATTATTTCATTTTAGCCACAATAATTCATACACAATCGAAGAGAGCCATCCAATTTCTTGACAAATAGTATAGGAGCGCCTGCCGGGGAAGAGCTATGCCTAATGAAGCTCTTATTGAGGTTTTCCTCTAAGTACTTCTTTAGGGCTTCTAATTCCAGTTGGAATATTCTATAGAGTGGGCTGTACAGTGGGGTCTTTCCTTCCACTAAGAGGATTGTATAGTCATATGGTTGGTGTGGTGCTAGTTTTTCTGTGGGTTTTTCAGAGAACAAGTTAATAAATTCATGGTATTTATTGGGCACTATGGACTTCTATACTTCCTTAGATTGCAACTTGTTGATTTCCAAGTTAACTTCACAGATTGACAGAGTATGAGCCTTTAGTTTGTGCCTTCTGGTAAGGTAAGCAAAGGCCCCTGCTCCAATAAAGTTAATATTGAGGGGTTTTAGTGGGGGGGTTTCTGCTACTACCTGGCTGAGGTCCTCTCTCGGGGGTGGTAGAGCATATAATCCTTTAATGGCAGTCTGTAGGGCACCACAGTGCTTCTCACAATTCCCACTATTGAAGTTCAAGGTATAAGAGCCAAAGTTAATAGAGATATTATGCATTCGGAGCTAAGGGATCTCCAAAACAATGGGATATTTGAGCTTGGTCACAAATATAGGGAGGCTCTCCGAATGGTCTCCAATAGCACTAGGTAGGTTTGCAAGGTCGGTAATAGCCCTGGAAGAGATAGGGCAGCTATTAATGACATAAAGAAGGCGGGGGGTCTTTAGCTTGGCTGTTGGTATTGAATTTTTACTGATAAAGGTCTGATCAATAAAGGCTATTTCCGAAGCACTACAATCTATGAGAGCTGATGTTACCACTATTTTACCATTGAATTTAACAGTTATTGGTACTACAAAATACTCGCCAAACAAGCGAGATTTATCAACAGACATAGATGCAAGAATAGAAAAAGATGACAAAGATAAATGATCCAGGATAGGTCTCTTGCTAGTGTTAGCAACTAGGTAAGGGACTCCACTTTTCCTGACTCTTTCAGAGTCTCGGATATTACATGTATGGCCAGGGAGTGGTTTTTGCGGAAGAGACAGGCTGCGATAAAGTGATCCTATTTCCATAAGCAATACACAACTCATTGTTGCAGCGACGTTCCCTCTCTTCTTATGTTAGGCAGGGCCTTCCTGATAATAAATCCATGGGGGTGGTGCCGCCCACCACCAAACATGGGTGGGCTAGTTTATTGGCTATAGCTTGGGTCTGAGGGCTAGGGTTCTGGAGTTGAGTTTATTGCTGAAGGTGCTGAATTTTAACAGGAGGCCGATAGGTACTGGAGGTGCTGGCCTAGACTCTCAACCTAGTCATCTTTTGCTCCATTTTGGATGCCTGATTAATGAATTCATCTAGAGTTTTAATATCTGGAGATTAGAGGAAGGCCTGTTTAAGCTCAATATTGTAGCCTTCCTCGAACTGTTCTAGCTTTACCTGATCATTCCACTCCACCTCTACTGTATGTATGTTGAAAGGTCATGACCCTTCTGTTTTAGTGCTCGGAGAGTGCGAGTGGCTATACCTACGGGGTCTGGGGTCCAAAGGCACGGTCAAGGATTGTAAGCAGAGCAGTGACATTAGGGAGGTTGAAGTGGTCATCGAGCACATAGGGTTGGACCTGGTCCAAAGCTCTGCCCTCCAATAGGCTGTATACATAAGCTAATCGGTACTGAAGGGTAGGGAATTTTGTAGCATTCCTAGTTAGTTTGATTTTGATGGAATTTTTCCAAGCTTTTAGGCAAGTTCTGTTACCATTGAACTTTGGTATGGTAGGGAGATCCTAGGTCTTGGGTGCCTGTGGTGCTTATGGTACTAAGGCTACTTAAATTATATTCAAGGCTCTATTTAGGCTCTGGATAGTCTTTCTTTCATTGATCAAGTCATTCTGGGTGGTTGTGAAGTCAGCCTGGCAGGAGAGGAGGTCTTCGGTAAGTATCATGACCTCATCATTGGTTCTTGTCTGTTTTTGTTGTTCTTCATATATGGCTAATTCCAGCCATTAACCTAATGTATCTATGGCAAGGTAGATACTGATAATAGTCTGGTGATAGCTACTAAAGTCAACCTAGTTCCTAGGAATGGGTAGAGCTTGCCAGGCCCGAAATCTGACTGCGAGCATAGAAGTGGTGTCTTGGTTAGACATTGAGTGTACCAGTTAATCAGAGTGATCCAACATAGTGTAACAATGGCTCTAGGGACAAGGTGACTAAGAGGTATGCCGGGGCAAGGACAGAAACAAGGTGAGACACACGTTGGAGTGCTACGTGTGTAACTAGGAAAACTAGGCTTGTTATGGACACCTACTACAGATGTCACAGACAATGTCATTAGGGGGCAAGATATTTAGAAGGTAGAGGCTAGAGCAAGACACACATAGGAATACTATGTGGGTGATCAGGGGAAGGTTGGGACAAAGCAAGGGCTGGAGGCAAGAGGCAAGGACAAGAGACATGTAGCAGTGGTTACCGTATATGTTGGAGGGAGGCACCTATGCTGCAGAGTTGTTTGATAGATCACAGCAAGATGAGGGGGTATACAAGGGAGGTATACCTTCGCGGAGAAAAGCAAAGTCCTGTATTAGGTATACAAGATATTGAATAGAGATCCAATGACAGTACAAGGGCAAAAGACTTTATATATATGAGCTACCAAGGCAACGGGAGAAATAAGCTTCTCGAGATCTCTATCTCGGAAGCCCAGCAGGATAATGATAACCTATCACCTACGATCACAGGTGATGACAAAGACAACTGAATACACGGTTGTGACACCCACCTTCCTTTTTCTTCATTCAGAACTATTTCCAAGGCACCGAGAGACCTTTATCTGTCTGGAAAGTAATATTCCACCTGCATCACCACCAAAATAACCAAGCTGCCATCCCGATCTTATAGAATCTACACATGGCATGTCAGCGATATTGTCTACTCTGATTTCTATAGTCTAATACCTGTAGAGGACTTAAAGCATCAGAAATATATGGTTACTCTTATTGACAACTTTTCTCACTTTACGATCACATGGGCAATTCGATTCAAATCTGATGTGGCCAAAACCCTTCAAACAATGATCATTTACTTTGAAAATCTCACCAATACACAAGTAAAAGCTCTTCAAAGTGACTTTAGTGGAGAATTTAAATCTACATCATTCTGAGGATAGTTGAAAGATAAAGGAATAATTGAAAAACCCACAGTTCCTTACTATAGTGAGATGAATGCAGTTGCTGAGTGGACAAACTATACCATTATGATGCCTGTCAGAACTAATCTGAAAGGGATGCCCATATGCATATAGTCCCTTACTATGGAATATACCACCTTTATCAAAAATTGACTTCCTTATAGCTCACTAAATGGGATGGCTCCTTTTGAAAAAATCAAACAAGTGGACATCGAGAAAGAATGAGCTCATTTTCAACCATTCAGCCAAAAGGTTTTCTGCCATACCTATGAAAATGGAAAATTAGCAGATAGAGCTACTAAAGTAAGGTTGGTTGGCTTCACCCCCTTTTATGGGATCTACAAAGTGATTCTACTATCCAAAAGAGTTACAACTGTGAAAAACCCTGTGACTAAAGATAGCTTACAGCTGGATGTTATGTGGCCAGAAGAAAATACTTAGCAGAGTGCTCCCAGCGCACTAGCTCAGTAGAATGCTCCCAGTGCACCAGCTCAGTAAAAACGCTCCCAGCGTACTAGCTCAGCAAAGCACTCCTTGTACTTTTCCTTAATCTCCAATAATACTTAGAGCTCAGGTTTCTTCTGCATCATGCAGCAAGCAAGCCATGTCACTATAAGAGCTACCCAATGCCTCTGAAGAGGAGAGATGGAGGCGGTATACACCAAGGTGGCCTGATACTCTTCAAACCATGAGGAATAAGCGAGAAGCTGCATCAGGAAGAAATATAGTTTGCCTCTCGTGCCGCTGGCGCCTCCGGCGTCCAAAAGGCAAACTGACATTCTGGGATGCAGATGTCCGGATATCCGTCTTCATGATGCTCTACCCTCCAAGTGGCTGCCTCCGGACGCCAGGTGTCTAATTTCGCTCCCTCTGGCATCCAGCTTCTACCCTCGTGCCTCCGGACGCTCAGTGTCCAAATCCCCTGACACCTGGCGCCAGGCATCCACATTTTCTGCGCTGGATGCCAAGGGCTAACTTCCGTGCCTCCGGGCGTCAAGTGTCCATCTCCTCTGCCTGAGGACGCCATTTGTCTATACTCCCTCCCTCCGGGCGTCAAGTGTCTACCTCCTCTGCCTCAGGACGCCAAGTGTCGAAATTCCCTGCCTCCTGGTGCCCCCTGTCTCTGGACGCTCTGTGTCCAAATCCCCTGCCTCCTGGCGCCAGGCATCCACATTCTCTGCGCCGGTTAGGCTAACTTCCGTGCCTCCGGGCGTTAAGGGTCCATCTCTTCTGCCTGAGGATGCCATGTGTCTATATTCCCTCCCTCCGGGCACCAGGTGTCCACTGTCAACTGACTTTCTCTTACTTGCTTCGCTCCTCATTCCTTCGAGTGCTAACCATCCCTAGTGCCCTCCCGGTGTGTGTTTCCCTTCGTTTCTTTCTACTCACTCTTCTTAATTATATCACGGTGCTATTAGAGTCTCTTTCACGTCCCATGCCGAACCCATTTCTTGCAATTCAATCTACCATACGTGTCCTAACTATGTATCCATTCCGTAATCCCCCATTGGTGTTATCCTGACCTAAATCGAAAATCTGTTCCCTCCGTTATCCTGTCCCACACATTCTCTCGTTATATACAAATATCCCCGCTAAAAACCCTCTGTCCCTTATTATCCCTACATAACCCTGCCAAATCCAAATGAAAAGAAAATCCCAAAAACAAATAGCAACCCTGTTCCTTGTCCTACTAGCCCCTCGTAACCCCTTTCGCACTCTATTACCCCTAATCATTCTTCTCTTCCCAGGCCCGTATCCCCACTGTACCCTAAGATTCCTTCTCTCTTCCGTCCATGCTTTCTTCTTCTTCTTCTTCCTCCTCCTCGTCCTCCTCGTCCTCCTCCTCCTCGTCCTCCTCGTCCTCCTCCTCCTCGTCCTCTGCGTCCTCTTCCCCCGCTGACGTGGTATCAATGCCGGTGATAGTTGCCTCTCCAATGCCCTCATCCCCTTCTTCCTCCATATTTGTTGGCCCGTCGCTGGCCCAAATGTCCTCCTCTGTCGTACTTCCATGGTCCTCCTCTTTTCTTCGTCCTTGGAAACAGTCAACACCCGCAGTCCTCAGTTCTTCCGTGAGCTGTCTCGAGAACGCTGCTACCTCCTCAGGGTCCACCTCATAGGCTCTATTTTGCTGCCACCTCACCTTCTTTCCGCTGTGCTGTCCCTTCTTCACTATCTCGGAACGTGTCACCTGCAGAATCATCTCTTGCACGCTTGTCGGGTATTGCCGCCATTGATCAAGCAGCCTCTTATAGACATCTGCCCCACGTTAGCAATCTCGATCCGTATAACCACTACACTATAACGTACCATTACAATTAAGATAACTAAACTCGGCCACAAGTTCATATTCCCCACTTTCCCAGGCGCTGAGGGCATGGTATAAGGCTGTGAAGATGAAACACATGAAGGGACCACTTATCTGCTTTATGAAGCTTGAGTCGATATTCCCGTGTTTCTTCCGGCCATTGAAATAATGCTGATAGATGAGGTCGACTCCTTCTTGTGCGCGAAATCGATAACCACAAGTCTTGATTATTGCATCATGTCAGTTTCGCAAAAGCGCTGGCAGATGATGACATACCTTGCGAAGACTCTCAGCGCACGTAAACCGATCTCGTTTCAACAATCGACCCACATGGTCCCGGATGTATTCCTTCGAGGTGTTCCGGTCAAATTGATACAACAATGCAATGTTCTTCCTCGCCTCTGATGCCAGGTGTGATCGTGTCCGCGTTTGCACACTCCGAAGCTACGTTTACACTCTCAGTGTCCACCTCGCGACAAATACGATACTGTGCCTTACATATGAATCAATCTTGTTGTCACGAGAATGATCGTGCAGATGGTAGGTCTCCGCTTCTCGCCATGCCTTTGCGAGAATGTCTTCCGCACGCTGAGGGTCTGGGAATGGCTCCTCAAATAGCGTGATAGTCTCTAACCTGTTCACTGCCGTTTCTGTCATATCTCGCAGAAGCCCGGTGAACTGCGTGATTGAGCGGTTTCGCTTTTGGCGTTTGGCTCCTTCCGCCATGCTGATCCTAGCAGGGGTATCATCATCTAGTGCTATGCGAGATCTTATAGACATTGGGGATTCCAGGGATGTCGACGGTGATGAAACACCACTCCAATTTGAAAACAAACTCCTGAGTGGGGATTCATCTGGTGTGCCTCGAGATCGAGCCCCGCTAGCACCCTAATACGAATCAGCAATGCATCGAATTACTCGGAAGGGATCACTAAATACACTCGGTGTCTGAAGTAGTTGAGGTGTGAGTGGTGTACTGCGCCTTTTTTGCGAATCTAGTTTACACCATGAGAAATTGTTTTCCGAATGCTTAGTAGTTTCACCAGGCTCCATACGTATCCTTGTGAGCGAGCTTCCTGCTCGTTTCCTGGGGGTCATTGGTGGGTTGGCTGGTCCTGCTGCTGGTGGCTCGCGTTCCCTAATAGACCCGGATGTGGCGGGGGGGTCTCCGGAAGAGGCATTGACTGCTGTTGCTGAAGGAAAGTTAATCACAGCGTTGAACTTTGAGGACACACCCGGACTGGTACTATCTCCGTCAGATGTGGTGGAGTCCTTTCGCAGGTCCTGTGTTGAAGGTGGGCGTTTGAGATTCGGCGCCTTCTCCTTGCCCTTCGTTTTCTTTCCTCGAGGCATTAATATCTCCTTGGCGTACACTAGGAGAGAGATTTGGTTGTGCAAAGTATCTTCCTGGTGTACGTTGGGAGAGAGATTTGGATTTAGGATAGGAGGAGTTGGTGAAGTTGTTGAAGTTCGTGTAGGGACGAGAAAGAGAGCTTTTATGTCAACCCATGTTACCTATTGTAGTTCCATGTGTGTACCAGCTGTTGAAAATAATCATTTCTTTTCGATATAGTTAAGTCTTTTCCATACAATACATCGTTCTCTCTTATGATTACTTCCACATCATGCTGATACCCAATATGGACACTTGCTACCCGATTAAGGACTTCTGTATTATTTCTTTCACATGTGTTCACATGTCGTTCACATGTTTTTATTATCTCTGCTTACTTTCCTAACTTAGTATCTATTATCGTTGCATGATGCTGCTTTACTACTTAAGGTTACTGCTTACTTGTCTCAGTTGTCATGACTCAACGATCATCTCTTCTATGACTTTCTGTTATATTCGTTGACTCATATTACTGTCTCAGTCGCACACCTCTATGTATTTCTTCATTTACATATACACGATATACTATTCTTAGGTTATGTAACTTAGACTTTCTTACTAGATCTTTACCCTCAACTCGTACCATTATATACGAGCTTCCTACACCTGTATCTAGTTCTACACACTTCTCGATTAGACTCTATAGACTGTCTACTCTCGACATAGTTCAACCATCTGCTCTCTCGCACTTCTGCTCGCTCGCACTCTCTGCTTAATAGCACCACTGTCCACCGCTACTACCTCCGTAATTACTACCGCGATACCTCCGCTCATAGTAACCTTTCAATAGGTTATGAGCCCGGAATAGCTCAGGACAACTCGATAACTTTCTTGCATTCATCTTCCCTCCCACACATATCTATACCATGGCATCCGGTTCAGGTTCTGGTTCTGGCGGTAAAGGAAAGGCTGTACCTTCTATCTTCCGACCACCGAAAGACTTCAAGCCTATTCCAGTCAAACTCGATAATATTGAGTCACTTACCGGCAAAGACAACTACGAAGACTGGGCTGATACTGTCAAGATGATTATGAGAGGCATGGGTTGTAAGGAACTTGTTATTGAAGGACTTAAACCTGCGACAGATGCGACACAAGAAGAGAAAGAACTCTTCGCAGCTATGGAAAATCAAGCTATCCTCATGCTAATACAGGTTATCAGCAAACCTATACTGAAGGTCGTCTCCAAGTTTGATTCACCACACGAAATCTGGACTCATCTCAAAGACCAGTATTACCGTGATACCCCATTCTCTTTCGTACACCAACTGCGCACACTCTTCACTCTAGCCTCAACCTACACTCCTACTACCTCCTTCGCCGACTTCATTGAGCAATATGAGACTGAGTGGTCTCGACTTTACTCTCTCACTGGCTCTTCAGATGAATATCGCAAATCCCTCCGCACTTTCCTTGATAAGGACGAAGCCAAAAGGGATATTCTTCTCTCCTTCCTCGTCGAACATCACTCCAATATAGTCGACAACCTCTCAACTAAGTCCGACCTTACATATGCTGATGCAAAATTACGACTCCTCTCTGTTGGTTCCGAAATCGAAAAACGGGACACTGCTCTCTCTGCCTCCTTCAAGAAGAAAGGCAAGCCTCAACAGCAGCAATCACAACAACAGAACAAGGACTCCGATGTGGAATGCACCTATTGCAAAAAGCATCAACTCGGCAAATATACAGGTCACACATGGCAGAAATGCCAGAAGTTGAAGAAGTCAAACGAGGATAAGAAGAAGGATAAAAAGAAGGAAGACAAGAAGGAACAGGCTCTTATCGTTGGCAGCTCTGGTAGCTCTAAGGACGAGGCTCTCAGCGTCAGTAACCCATCCCGAAAAACTATCTGGAAATTCGATACAGCGTGCAGTGCTCACATGACCAACGACATAGGACACTTCGAGAACTTTTCAGAGGATAGTGGAACTGTAGAAGGAGCTGGCAATAATCTCCTCGAAGCTAAAGGAAAAGGGACAGTCCTTCTTAACTGTCTACTCCCTAACGGCTCTACTTCCACTGTTCGTCTTGTCAATGTTCGATATGTTCCTTCTCTTGGTCACTCACTGTTTTCTTGGAATGCTGTTCGATCTCGTCTTTCCACTTTTTCTACGGACTCTGGGTTTTATGTTACGAAGAAAGGCAATGATTCTGTGTTATTTATGGTGGAATTTGTTGGAAGTCTCCCGTTTATTATTGAGTCAAATGAAAAGGCATTGGTTTCTTCCTCTCGAAAAACAATCGATCACTGGCATCAGTCATTCGGTCATCAAGCCATTACTGTCCTCAAACATAAAGAACTCTACTCTGACGGTGATATTCTTCCAACACCCCCTGATAACTATCATTGCGAGCCATGCATACTCGCCAAATCTACTCACTCTGTCCCTAAGTCTACAACATCTCGTGCCTCCAATATTCTCGAACTCATTCACTCAGATCTTAGTGGTAAACTCCCCACACCCTCTTTTGGTGGAGCAAGCTACTTCATACACTTATTGATGACTACTCTCGTGCTTCTTGGGTCTACTTCCTTAAACAGAAATCCGACTCAACCAAATCAATCCAAGACTTTGTTACCTTGGTTGAAAAGCAAACGTCACACCATGTTAAACGGTTTCATACTGACAATGGTGGAGAGTATGTTAACAAAGATCTTGAACAGTTCTTTAAGTCAAAAGGCATCGTGCATGAACTAACGCCCCCTTACTCTCATGAATCTAATGGTGTAGCTGAACGCTTCAACCGAACAATACAGAACATGATGAGGGCTATGTTGACAAATATGGACAAAAGATTCTGGGCTGAAGCATGCTCAACTTCGACCTATCTTCGAAATCGGTCACCTCATAGTGCTGTCAAAGGGAAGACTCCCTACGAGGTCTTTCACGGCAATAAACCTACCATCTCTCACCTTCAACCCTTCGGTAAGGAATGTTATATACACATACCTGAGGAACGACGACCTGCAGGCAGTAAACTCCTACCACGGGCTGAAAAGGTATATTCATTGGTTACACTAATAGCACAGCTATCTATAAGGTCCATGTACCTTCTAGAAAGCATACTTATACAGTTCGAGCACAAGATGTCATTTTCGGACCGAGTACAACTCCAGAAGGGGTACCTCCACCTACACTAACTCGACTAATCCATCACAGTCACCAACTACGAATACTGCTTCTCCTCCTACTTCTCCACTTGAAGTAATCCCATACACTAGCACAGAATTCCCAAACGAATATCTCTGGCAACAATGGTGTATACGAAATCCAAAACAAGCAGAAGAATGGTATTTCAAGGGACACCCACTCGTTCATAAAGCATGGTTCCCTGGTATGACCCTTTCCCATCGACTGAAACAACATCGGATACAACTACTTCCTCACCACCTATTCCTCTAACATCAACTGCAACGTCATCACCTCCTCTACCAGCTCCTGGACCTATATCCAAACCCACTCCACAAGTTCACTTACCTCCTCCACCTCAAAATCGAGATGAATATTCACCACTTACTTCACTTCCTCAAGACCTTCGACAATCTTTACCCGATGACTCTAACGATGGAAACTTTACCCGAATCGTTAGCGGAAAAATAGTTAGACCTACAACCATTACCAAGGCAGGTCGAGCTGTTTTTAAACCAATCAAATTCGGAACTGCACAAGCTCCTATCGTCCCCATAATTGGTACAAAGATACAGTTTGATGGTCGTTCTAGATTAATCGAAGACCCACCCGAAGTCTTTGATGAGGATAACGAAGAAGATAAAGTGTTGATCGCTTTAGTCTTACAACATGGTGATGAACCTCGAACCTTTAAACAGGCTGTTAACTCACCTGATGAAGAAAAATGGAGAAAGGCTATGAACAAAGAGTTAGAAGCTATGAAGGATCAAGATGTTTGGAAAGTGGTTCCAACACCATAAGATAGGAATATTATTGGAAGCAAGTGGGTATTTAAGATTAAGCGAGATGCTAATGGGAATATCGATCGGTACAAGGCTCGTCTAGTTGCTCAAGGTTTCTCTCAACAACCCGGCACAGACTTCGATGAAATCTTCTCTCCTGTCGTCCGATACGACTCTCTCCGCCTCCTTATCGCTTTATCTGCCCACTTCCAATGGGAACCTCAACAAATGGATATCAAAGCAGCCTTTCTTTATGGCTCTTTGAATGAAATAATCTACATGCAACTCCCGGAAGGCACCCGGATTGACGGCATGTGTGCTAAACTTAACCGATCCATTTATGGATTAAAGCAGTCTCCTCGTCAGTGGTATGGACGATTAACATCTTTCCTCCTGACAATAGGTTTCTCTGCTTGTGCCTTTGACCCCTGCGTCTTCGTCCATAAGTCTGGCACAATCATACTCGCCCTTTATGTCGACGACATTACTTTATTCGGATATAAAGACTCAGCCATTATGAAGTCTACCAAACAGTCACTCAAACGAGAGTTTAAGTTAACTGATATGGGTAGCTTACATTGGCTTCTAGGAATTCGAATTGAGTACTCTAAGCACAGTATCACACTATCCCAATCCTCCTACATCGACAAGATTCTCGAACGTTTCGGTATGATGGACTGCAACCCCGTCACTCTTCCTCTTGATTCGAACCATATTCTTCGACAATGCACAGATGAAGATGAGGTTACTGACATCTCCCTCTATCAACAAATCGTTGGATCACTCATGTATGCAGTTATTGGAACACGTCCTGACCTGGCTTACTCTGTAACTCTTCTCTCACAATTCTCTCACAAACCATCGAAGGATCACCTCGGAGCAGTTAAACGAGTCCTACGCTACCTTAAGGGTACTCGCAATCTTACCTTGACCTACAAACTCGGACAACCTCTTTCACTCGAAGGATTTACTGATTCAGACTTCGCTGGATGTCGTAACACTCGACGGTCGACCTCAGGATATATCTTCAAGCTCGCCTCTTGTACCATCTGCTGGAGATCACAAAAACAAAAATGCGTGACAACCTCCACTACTGAAGCAGAATACATTGCTGGTTCTACTGCTGCTAAACAACAAATTTGGCTTCAGAATGCACTAAGTGAGCTCTCTTTCAAAGATATTCCCTCTGCCCTCTCTTGTGACAATAACGGCTCTATCGACCTGTCTCATAATCCTCGAATCTCCGATAAGTCAAAGCATATCGACGTTGCTTA
Source organism: Terfezia claveryi (assembly GCA_015179025.1). Lineage (NCBI taxonomy): Eukaryota > Fungi > Ascomycota > Pezizomycetes > Pezizales > Pezizaceae > Terfezia > Terfezia claveryi. Next base: position 13,784 of record WHUX01000336.1, on the reverse strand, counting down.
CCACTTCGTCCGCGAACTCGTTAACTCCGGCACTATCACGCTGTTGCACATTCCTGGTGAACAAAATCCAGCGGACATATGCACAAAGGCCTTTCCTGGTCCACGGTTCTCCTATCTCAAAGGATTAATCATGGGATAACAAGTGAGAAGGGGTGTTGAAAATAATCATTTCTTTTCGATATAGTTAAGTCTTTTCCATACAATACATCGTTCTCTCTTACGATTACTTCCACATCATGCTGATACCCAATATGGACACTTGCTACCCGATTAAGGACTTCTGTATTATTTCTTTCACATGTGTTCACATGTCGTTCACATGTTCTTATTATCTCTGCTTACTTTCCTAACTTAGTATCTATTATCGTTGCATGATGCTGCTTTACTACTTAAGGTTACTGCTTACTTGTCTCAGTTGTCATGACTCAACGATCATCTCTTCTATGACTTTCTGTTATATTCGTTGACTCATATTACTGTCTCAGTCACACCCCTCTATGTATTTCTTCATTTACATATACACGATATACTATTCTTAGGTTATGTAACTTAGACTTTCTTACTAGATCTTTACCCTCAACTCGTACCATTATATACGAGCTTCCTACACCTGTATCTAGTTCTACACACTTCTCGATTAGACTCTATAGACTGTCTACTCTTGACATAGTTCAACCATCTGCTCTCTCGCACTTCTGCTCGCTCACACTCTCTGCTTAATAGCACCACTGTCCACCGCTACTACCTCCGTAATTACTACCGCGATACCTCCGCTCATAGTAACCTTTCAATACCAGCAATTCCTATCTCATTACCGCATCTAGTCAATCTATCCGTACCTACAGAGTCTCATGTCTTACACTCCTTACGCTCCCACAAAGTCCCCTCACATGCAAGATACCAAAACTCGCAGTTTAACCACCCAAATTGACAAATGAACCAAAAGATCTAACTGCAACTCGGAGATTCAATCACATCCTTAAAAACATCTTTATCATCCACTGCCGGACCCTTCGCTATCAAAATGGAAATAAGGAATCGACTCTATCTTACCCGCGTCATCTCCATCCCCATCCACATCATTCCTACCCTCATCTCCATCCTCAACATATGCATCCCCACCCTCATCAGCCCGATTCTCAACATCCTCATCCAGATTATCATCATTACCATTATCATCTTCCCCCTGATCCTCATCATCCGTGACCTCCTGGACATCCTCACCCTCATCCTCATCATCTGCAACCCTGCCACCCTGAACTTCTTTACCCGTATGCTCACCAACCTCTTCCTGTTCCATATCGGCCGTAGGTCGAGTGCCTACTTTCGTTAGTGTAATTCCGCAATTAGGTTCAATCTGGACTTACCAGGCCTCACGCGTATTCTCCCAGTCCAAAAAGGTCCCCGCGTGGACTGTCCCGAGCGTGGAACACCAGAACCCGCCACTCGCCAAGATTCCGGCATGATACTCCGAATCATGGCACGGTCCGCCGGGACCCTCCTTCTACCGCGGGAAGCTCCCGCATCCGGTGCCTCCTCTGAGCCTAACGATACCTGTTAGCACATTGGCCTCAATTCAGTTTGCAATCAACTCACCAGGTGCCTCATCATCACTCGGAGTATCTGTACGTGGTCGTCGTCTGGATTTTGGTATTACAACCTTCGGAGGTGGAGGTGGACCTTTGACGGCTGAGGTAACCTTGGCAGCTGGGGTACCCTTGGAACCTTGCTTAACTTTGGCAGTCGTTTTCCCCTTGGCAGCAGTTATGCCCTTGGTAATAGTTTTCCCCTTGAAATCGGTGCCTCCTTGGTCGTTTTCCCCTTGGTACCCTTCAGACCCTTGGTCTGCTTAGTTACCCCTATAGCCCTACCAATTGGTGTGTCCTTAATCCACAGCGCACTCTTCGTACTTTTCCCTTTTAGTGTTAGTGTACCTTTACCAGCCGCAAGCATTTTCGCCCTCTTAGTAGATATTGGCATGATATGCTTAGTAGTGTATTGGGAGGCCGGTGCACTTGTGGGGGCTGTCATGGGTACAACCGGAGGACCGGGAGAAGTGAGAGGTATGCTTGGGGTATTTACCTGGCTCATGGGGTCCAGTTCAATCTGGAAATCTATGAGGTTGGGCCCTGGATGTGCCATTATCAAGCTCCCAACTAAATAATCCATGGTAATATGGACAAATCGTCCAGCGACGTCCATAGCATAGATATGTCGGATAACCCGTCCTACCGGAATGAATGGGGTAGCGGCTGCCAGTATGCCCGCCATAGTGTGTAAACCCAAAACCACCGTAGAAGAGATAGTTGCGGAACTGAATATCCAGCCCCCATATAAGGGGTCTGGACCATGCGTTTCCGGCGATATAATGTGTACCGCACTGTATTTGGAGGCCCTCCCACAGATGGTGCCCAGCCTGCTAGATGTGGTTGATTGCACTTGGATGGTGCCAAGGGCCCACCAGCAACCCCTGGTGGTGCTCCTGTAAGCAGGACCCTAGGAGGAAGTGGTGAAGCCGGTGCGGTACTGGCCTGCATGGGTCTTGTAGCACGGACTGGGGGGGCTAGTCCGATTGGGTCTGGGGGGGCTAAACGCTGCATTTGTGGGGCTGGTGCGGGAGGGGCTGGTGCAGGAACAGGGGTAGCTGGTATCAGGCTAGCCAGAGGTCGGCGTGCTCGCGCAGCAGCCCTGTGTCGCTCTGCGCCGGACTCTGTTCTCGCCTTCTGAGATCCTTGGTTGCTGGGCATGTAGGGTGGCTCGGCTGTTGCTCGCCCCATATTCGGTAATCTGCCAAGAGGTTCTATTACAATCCCCGGATTAGCCTGCTCGTATGCAGCTCGCGCATCTGCAATTGACTCCCACATCACTTGTCGTGATTTTCAAGCCTTCTTGGCGACATCCTGCATTAATTGGTTTAGTGCACTCCGGTACTCCTGCTGGTGGTAATTCATTTGGCCTTTAGGAGCCATTGCCGGATGGCCAGCGCCCCATTCGCACAACTCTGCGAATTTCATTCGTCCGGACTCACCAGGCCCGAATATACCAAAATCGGACATCGCGCGCTGCATGCATGAGCGCCATACCTGGTAGAGGGTCTTGGGTATACCTGGGTCATTGAAACCCAGTTTATCCGCAAATTGTCGAGTGCCGTGGTCATCATCACCAGAATCCGCTCCACCCCCGTCACTAGCGGTACCCGCATTATCGAACCTCCGTTTCTTTAGCGGCATGTTGTATTTCCTAAGAATCCTGGTTAATATCTTATACATGCCAGTACAGTACTCCGAGTGTCCCATACCTAAACCAGTATGATCACTGCTTATGTAGTTGTTCCTATGTATCATATGAATTAGCCCTTCCGAAGTCCTCTCTGAGCAATCTGGTATATGGTCTTACCTTTGATGAGAGCCTTCAATGTTCTGTTATAGGGTACCAACTTGACGCTGTGAGTTCTTTGGAGATGGGGAGGACTAGGAGGCTTTCTATAGTCATATGATACCTTTGGTAAGGAAATAACAACGCTTAGGATGGAGTGTAACAAACTATCCCTATCACATTTTTTTGGTTTGCTATTATTCGGTTGCGACATACAAGATCTATAGGCCATTCAATTGGGATGTGTGTATCCTAGTCTAGTTGGGTAGTGGTTACAACTACAAAGAGAATGTTGTGTTCATGAGTAGTGTAGTATTAGGGAACAATGTATCGATACTAATATTAGTCTCGATCAGACCCTAGTAGTACAATATTTGAAGCAGGAGTTATTCTTTGTGTAGAAATCTTTATCGGGTAATATCTTTGTTCATACACACCGGGTCTGGGCACGAGACTAGTACTACTAACAGAGGGTCTGGGCACGAGACTAGTACTACAAGCCTGATCAGACCCTCTACGGACTAGCTCGGAGTGTGGGAAGTGTTAGTCTGGTTTAAGTAGTCTGTTGTACCTAGTTTAGTTAGTCTGGTTGGCACCATGACTAGGTTTAAGTAGTTTGGTTACATACATAAGCTTCTCTACGAGAGGCTTGTGCCAACCAGACTACATAAGTATGCCAACTAAACTAACAAAAGCCATGCTAAGATACCCCATTGGGTTAGTGGATAGGGTGGGTTTGGGGCTAAGCAACCAGCTAGGGGCTGATTGCGGTAGTGCGTTTCGGGGCCTTTGCAGGAGTGGACTAGTCCACAGCTGGGCAAAGACAACCTAACCTGAGATTGAATCAATGCTATTGGGAGCTTTAGTCTCGTGCCAGACCCTTCTAAAGTTATGCCACGACAGCTCCATTAGAGGAAATTCTCATCCAACATGGACAGATGAATCCCCATGGGCCAAAATTATTAGATATGTGTACTTACGGAACAGTAAGTGCCCTACAACAGTCCCGTGACCAGGCAACTGACATGTAGAATGCCTTGCAGGTTTTGTGACTTTGAATTTCAAAAAGCTGACAGTATGGAGATATTTGTGAGCGCAACATTCAGAGTCGGCCTCAGTGGCACAAGTCAAATCCAGTCGAGGACCAGCAAGAGCAGCGACATCCCTTTACAAATTCCTCAGTATCCAAGACCTCAGATCGAGACCTCAGTATCCGTGAGAAGGCCAGCCTGGTTGAAACGAACATGCTCTGTTTCCCCGACATCACAGAGGTTCGGACTATACCGCTAAGCGACTCCGGCAAACTGGGGGTTGTTGAGTACATACTTGAATGAGTCTTTAGGGGATTTGAAGTTCGGACTTTAGTGTAGAAGTCGGAGACAGTATGAGGCCATGAATTATGTCCGGAATAATAGGGTTCTGACTTTTGAAATCTGTTATTAGATGTCATTGTAGTGTTTAAGGAATCCGGGAGAATCTATACTTGTTACACAAATCTGCCAGCAGAGTATGAAGTTGGAAAGATTATTGAACAATACCTTTGAACGATCTGCAGTGGCTTCAATTCAATCCAATAGCGCCTTTCCAGAATGCGTACGAATACAAGCTTCGAGATTCTTCTATGAGAGCAAAACCTCATTAACAAATATTGATTGTTTTTTCAAGCAAAATCTGCTACCACCAGGGCTTTCAGAGGATGATGGAGTCCATTTCACTCAGGATATACATGGAGAAATAAAATGCGTGAGATGATTGATCAACCCGGCTGGCAGACAGGAACAGTCGACTTTCACCTCCAAAAGGGCTTTGCATTCTATTATAGGGACCTTGAGGATACTGTGCGATATCTACTTCAGCAACGTGCCTATAGCAAACACCTGGTTTTCGTGCCGATTCACAAATTCGATAAAGAAGGTAACTGGGTATATACGAAATGAATACCGGTGATTGGTGGTGGAAGACACAAGTATAGAACCTATCCAGCAAATACAGTACAGATGCTGAAAGACCTAGAAGACGCTCCAATTGGGATATCATTGGTGCCAGTACTTTTAACGTCCGATCAAACTTGCCTCACGAATTTCTCTGGGACAAGAAATTATGGCCGTTGTTTATGACTATTGGCAACATTCACTCAGAAATTTAGAATCAGCCAACAAGACAAGCGTGGATCCTGATGGGCCTTTTCCCAGTCGGCCCCAAGTGGAACAATAAGATTCCAGGTTTCTCGACAAAGAGCAGGAATGTGATGCGCTAAAGGTACAACACCAGATTGTTTCATGTATCTTGGCCCCCCTCACAAAAGTATTCAAAGTAAGTATATCATCCTAGATGGAGCCTTGAGGGTCTGTATTAACAACTTTCATAGGAAGGTGGATGGACATTCTCTGCGGAGATGGCAAGGTTAGGAAGTGCATACAGTTCTCTCCGCCTGGCTTGCCGACCATATGGAAAATGTCAACATCCATGGTATTAAAACCAATCGTTGCCTGTGTGTATCGTAAGTCTGCAAGAACTTGGAATTCTCCAAAAGAAATCATAACCCATGCACAATCATGCGGCCTATGAAATCTCTATCGGCAGGGGATCTAGAAAGATATGTAGCTAATGATCATAGATATGGTTAGGGCATAGTTAACATGTGGCTAGGTTAGATGATGCTGGAATAAAGCCCTTTGAGAATGCGCTGTAGGTTCAGCTCCAAGTCTTGGTATCCAACCACCAGATATGGTCCGTAGCGATATACTTTACAATATTCTTCTTGAGATACTAAGTATTTAATGGGCTAGATAGAGCAGTTTCTCAAGAAAAATAAGTGCTTAGAGGTGTTTGACAGGATCTAGGAACAGATCCTACCATATCCAAGTATCGACCACCATAGAAAGATATCGGCAGATTACAATATGGAGTGGTACGGAAATGCGAGTAATTAATCATGTGATATTGGCTTACTTCACAGCAGTGCTACATGATCAATAACAGACACCCCAAGTCTCTCAGCATGTGCCAAAGCAGATAGCAAGCGAGCCATCCGTTTTGTGCGATATATACTGATTTCTGCCTTTTGGCGCAGTACCAGAGTCACACACTACAGACGATAGGGTATATAGATCTATATCTTCGGAAATTCCATGATAACCTACCTGTCTTCACTGAGTTTCGGGCGACAAAAAAGGATCATGAGAATGCAAAGGAGCTTTAAGGGAGCTTGCAGCTGATCAGCTTTCGGCATGTCAAGCGAAACTAGATGAATATTTCGAGCTCAGCGCCACAAAAAGAACGAAAATAGCAACGGAAGAAAGACAGGAGAGACAACAGATTATTCAGGATGTCCTGTGTAAGGCCAATTTCAATTTTCCAAAGTGGCATCTGCTATCCTACTATACTACCCAAATCAAAGATTTGGGACTCTCCCCCAGTACTCCACCGAGGTTACAGAAGCTCTTCATAAGCCTCTGAAAGATGCTTATCGAAGATCTAACTGTGTAAATACAGCCGAGCAAATACTGGATACCATCACAGTTGAACATGCATTACGAATGAGGGAATTGAACATGGAGGAATGGAGCCAAGGGTATAGGTTCAGTAGGCAATTCTTGATATTATTCGGAGACGACGTGTGGAGGACCTTGAGGAGACGACGATACGGGCAGGGAAACCACAGGGTCCAATCTTACGGGGTAAACAGGCTTCGATAGTCCAGAAGGTACTCCTATGTAGACGCTTGCAGCAAGGCTAGGTATTGGGCAACTTCCAGAGCGGTTTTTCCAATACCTAAGGCTGAATATACCAGAACTAGTGAATCTGGAAGGAGTTGCACATTTCCCGATGTACTATTATGTGGAGCTCTCAGTCAAGGTACCAGAATTCCAGGGTGAGGTAAGTAGATACACAATGTCTGTGGACTGCACAAAAAGCATTTGCAAGCAAGGTCAGTCCAGGGCTGATTGGGTATGGTGCAATAAAAGGGCGGTCAGAATATTCAAGGGGTGACCTGGATGGAAAAATTGTGGGGAAACTGGAAGGGCTCTTCAGCATATGGGATAATATTAATAGAGTCTATAAGTGGCTCTTATATCAATACTTAGAGTACGAGGGTCAAGCAGCCAGGTAGGGATGAAGAAATGTTCGGATGAAGGGCGGGAGGATGGGAAAGGAATGAATATATTGCCATTACGGACATCGAAGGAATGGCATATGTATTGGGTTAAAGGAAGGAAATACATAGCTAGTGAACAATCGGATTGATTTCCATATATGGAATAGCTATATAGTAAATGAGATGGTACTTGTAATAGATTAACAACTTTTGATACCTTGAGTTAAATGGCAAGCTAGAAGTGAGAAGTATAGAGGTCCTATTGCGGGCTTTTCTGGTGTAGAAGTCATGCAGTATTGTATACAGATGGACACGAGAGGATGCGTGTGCCTGGAACCAAGCAAGAAGGTAGGAAATACCAGAGTGTATGGAAAAGCCAGAACAAAAGGTGATCGTACAAAGTCGAAGAGGTATACACAGGGTCCTCTCGAAGGTAAGAGGTCGGAGTATGACGAGGGTGCTTTGAGAGGCGAGGTACTACAGGCTGTGGTGGAGCTAAGATGTCGGTAAGTTTCATATAGGGTGCCATGAGAGGCAAGAGGTCGGAAGTACCATTCAGGGTACCTGGGAGGCAACAAAAGGAGGATGTACAGGGTGCTCTAGAGCACCAGTTCAAAGAGGTACCTGCAGGGTGCCATGAGAGGTAAGAGGTTGAAGTACCATTCAGGGTGCCCTGGTAGGCAACAAAAGGAGGACGTAATGATGCCTGGAAGGCACCAGTTCGAAGAGGTACCTGCAGGGTGCCATAAGAGGCAAGAGGTCGGAAGTACTATTTAGGGTGCCTAGGAGGCAACAAAAGGAGGATGTACAGGGTGCCCTAGAAGGCACTAGTTTGAAGAGGTACCTGCAGGGTGCCGTGGGAAGCAAGAGGTCGGAAGGTATGTATAGGATGCCCTGGAAGGTAATAAGAGGAGGACGTGCAGGGTGCCCTGGGAGGCACTAGGTCAAAGAGGTATATAGAGGGTGTCTGGGGAGGCATGAGGTTAGAGGGTACCTATAGGGCGTCCTAGTAGGCAATACAGGCAATGAAATAAGAAAGGGCATCAGGACGTCTCTGCAAGGCGTCAGGACGCCATATTTTTCTTCCTGATGCACCTGTAACTATGATGAGGGCTATGAATTGGTTACTGAGGGATTATATTGGAAAAACAGTCATGGTTTATTTAGATGATATTCTGATTGGAACAGATACCCTGGAAGAACATAAGGAAGTATTGAGAAGGATCTGTAGGATATTGGCCAGGGAAAAGTTTTTCTTCAACAAAAAGAAATGCCAGATCCTTACTCCAAGACTGAAAGTACTGGGATTCATTGTCACCAAGCAATAGTTAGAAATGGATCCAGAAAAAATCAACTCTATAGTAAATTACCCTATCCCTAACTCAAAAAAGAAATTACAAAAGTTTCTAGGAATAGTTAATTACTTGAGAAGATTTTGTCTAGAATTGGAAGCTATAGCCAAACTACTATCAGAATTGTAAGGGTCAATAAAAAAGCACATATGGACTCCCTTGTATAATGAATCATTTGTGAGAGTTAAAGAGCTAATAATGAGCAATAAGGTGCTTAAGCCAATTAATCATGACTTAGGTCTTGCAATCTATTTGATTACAGATGCTAGTAATACAGGAATCTCAGGATAGATTGGCCAAATAGAGAATGGTGTTATCAGGCCAGCCGAATTTCACTCTAGGAAATTAAATGATAGACAAATGAATTACACAACAACTGATAAGGAATTATTAGCAATTGTTGACTCACTGAGGTATGTTAAGCCTGAACTACAGGATCACAAGGTAATCATCCTAACAGATTACAAACTCTTAGTCACATTTATAGATAGTATCACTAAAAGTCAGATGAAGAGAAGGTAGCAAGAGACAATGAGTCAGTTTGACCTAAGCCTGGAATGCATTCAAGGCAAGGACAACCACATAGCAGATATACTGTCCAGAGGAGTATATAGTCCCTTTAAATCCCCCTCTACTGAATAGTCTTCTCACCATACAGCTTCTTTACTACAACATCTAGTAGTAAGCAACCACCTCTCTATTCCTATACAAACTTTTAGGAAAGCTCCTCCCCTACTATATTCTCCAACACCAACTATGCCTTCACTACAGCTCAGGATCATAGGAGCCACTGGAAGACCAGTGTCTCCACCAATCCTTAGGAGACAATCTCCCAACACCATCCAAAGGAGAATGAGACTCCCTCCTTTTCAAATCACCACAACCAACCTCCCACCAAGACAGGTGCAGAAGGTTGATGGTACTAGGCCTGTCTGATATGACAGAGAAGGCCTAAATATAGTCTTTGAGGCTGAAAGGTACAAAGCCACAGTTTAGGATAACCCTGAACCCGATGAATCTAACACCCCACAAAGAAATTTCAGGCTCAAACAGCTCCAGCAGGAGCCAGCAGCAGTCCAAACTGCTGCCACCACTACCAGGGCCCAGGCCTAATAGCAACAACAAGAGAGTGAGGAAAGAGGAAGGTCAGTTACAAGAAAACCCAAGTTTGAAGTAGTAATTAACAAAAGACCTAGTACATCCTCTCCCTTTACTCTTGCTACCCCTGAGGCAGAGGACCTACAAGAATGGACCCTAGTGGATCAATCCTCTGACTCAGATAAACCTGAGGAATGGGAAAGAGCCAGGGAACCCATGACTATAGAACAGATGGAACAGTCCGTAAGAAGGGCTGACAGGGGTTCTATAGTTGTGGGAAACCTTCAGGAGTAGAACCCTACTCTTGAAGGTACATTGAAGAGAAGGGCAGGCTTACCTAAGTGCAAGGATGAGGCAGACAATAAGAAGGTGCACTTCTAGCCTCCTTCTCCTCTAAGAGCATCACCTGCATCTTCTGTTAGCACTCTTCCTGACACCTCTCTTAAGGATCCAATCCTCCCATCTTCCTCCAACAAAACTCAGTCCAAAGAGTTTTGTTCCCAATGTGGTAAAAATAGCCACACGTATTTCCAATGCAACAACAAAGATCCTAGTATAAATCTTTGTAACAAATTTTGGGTATTTGGATATTTTAAAAAGGAATGTACAATAGGCATTAAATTTCCTTCTCCCAGATGTACCAACTACATGGAAACCACTCATCTCAGCAACAAATACCCCCTTAACAACAAACTCTATCTACTACCAACAGAAACCATTAGGAAATGCAGCATATGCAACCAAGATGGCCACTGGTCTTATCTATACTTAGGACTCCCAAATGTCACTACCATAGGAGAAAAAGTTATACCAAGATGCAAGTATTGTCTTAGTTACCATAACCTGAACAAAAACTTTGTCAGCTCCTATAATACTAGGAAAAATAATCTGAAGGCCCTTAATAAACTCTTCTACAATAGTGACTACCTTAAAAAGGCACTAGGAGTCCAGGATGATGATAAAAAGAGCATGGAACTAGATTTGGTAATTGCTGCGTAGATAAGAGATCATGAGTTGGAATGGCATTATGGAGAAGAGATGGAAAAAGATACAGTGTTTGGACTACTATACTTAAGAGTTAAGAAAGGGGAGCAGGTACCTATAGCAAAAGTACAGGATGGATTTAGGTACTTACTAAAGAATTTTGCTTGGAGGATGGTCATCCCTAAAGGACTACAAGTGAAAGGTAACCCTGCCTCTAAAGGCCTTATCTAACAAGCACATGTCACTACTGGACATAGAGGCTTTGCAAAAACAGCATATGAGCTTACTAATAAGTACATCTTTCTTAATTTTTATAAACAGGTTGAACAATTTGTAAGGAGTTGGGAAACCTGCCAAATCACCAAGGGATCCACACAGAAACCCCCTTGATTTCTTACTCCTCTGAATGTACCTACTAGGCCATGAGGTAGCATAGCTAGGATTTTCTTAGTATAGAACCTATTATGATTTCATGTACTGAATTTACTCTTGGTTATAGAACTTCTAAAGATAATAAGCCTCATATATTGTTATTTTATAAGTTATTAGTCATGACTGACAGGCATTCTGATTTTATATTTTTACTACCTGTTGCAAATAATATTGACACATTAGGGGTTATTGATATCTTTAAAAGATTTATTAAGCCTAATGTGGGATTTCCTTATGAAATTTTTTCTGACCAAGACCCCTTGTTTATGTCTACTACATTTCAAGACTAGATCTAGAATAATAGAATTATGCATAAAACATCTTCCACATATTACCTCCAGACTGATTGGATAAGTGAAAGAAAGAATAGGACAATTATTCCTATGTTTGCAGCTAAGAAGTTGGAATAGGGAATCAATTGGGTACAAGCTACACTTTCTGTTCAAACAGAGGTGAATACAAGAGTTAGTGCCACAAGAGGACATTCTCCTTTCTTTATCAAGCTAGGATATCAGGCTAATTTGTCTGCACCTATCTTGCCTCACTCTATACCCACCTATTCAAACCTTACAACCAGATTTTACCAGGTTGCTAAAAACCTTACTAAGGCAAAAAAGAACCAAATTCAGCAAGCCAACAAACACAGAAGAGCCTCTCTTGATTACCAAGTTAATGATAAGGTAATACTATCAACAAAATACCTACCAGTAAGGTACCACTCCTCCAAACTATCCTCTAAATGGATAGGCCCCTTCACTATAACGAGGCTTGAGGGACGTGGCGACCAAAGGGTATGCCTAGGCAGTGGGTAAGGAGATCGCACACGTAGTAGCGCTACGTGTGTGATAGGGGAAGGCTGGGATGGGGGCAAGAGGCAGGAGATGAGAGGAAGGAGACGAGAGGCAGAAGACGAGAGGCAGGAGACGAGAGGCAGGAGGTTCGCGAGGTGGGCAGCGGCGCTGCAGAGACAAGTCGAGGCAAGGGGTGCACAAGGGAGATGCACCGACGTGGAGAGAAGCAAGGTCCTGTATTCAGTATACAAGACGTTGGATGGGAATCCAACGACAGTACAAGGGATAGGCTCTATATATACATAACTCGGTCAGGGCAATGGGGGAAATAAGCTTCCCTATCTCGGAAGCCAAGCAAGGTAACGATAATACAATAACCCATCACCTGCGATCGCAAGTGATGACAACTGAACACATGGTTGTTACACTATCCCCCCCTTAGGCTAGAGCTCCAGCGACTAGAAGGCCTGGGCATAATAACCGGCAAAATCAACACAGAAAACAACAACAACAACAAGAGCAAGGACAAGAACCCCAACTCCGAACAACAATAAGAACAGAAAAAACAACAAGGATGCAAAGTCACGACCTCAGTCGACTAGGCGAGGCTTCCTGAAGTATTGCTGGTAGAATATGGTAACCAAATCCTGCGCATTCTCCAAGTCCTATGTGGGTTGCCAAGTAGTCTCCTCGTCCCTACCCAATTGACCTTATACTGAACTCGCCCATAGCGTTTTCTGGAGTCCAATACCTCCTCAACCTCCCACTTCTCTTCACCTGCAATCACTACGGGAGGGAGTGGGGGGTGCTTTTGCCCGGGGAGGGGATCGTTGGCGGCTGGTTCGATCTCCGAGATGTAAATGACCGAGTGGCGTTTGATATCTTTAGGGAACTTCAACTAGTAGGCGTGAGTGCCCACATTCCCTAATACCTCATATGGCTCAGGAACTTATGATCCAGCTTACGAGAAGGTCATTCTGTGTGGAAGTGCCGACTAGAGAGCCATACCTTGTCTCCTGGCTGGTATCTGGGGGCTGGCAGTCGTGATCCGTTGGCGTACTCAGCTTGCCTGGCTTGCATATATCCCAGCTCCGCTTTCAGGGTGGAGTGGAGCTCAGTGAGTCCAGCTGCGAACTCCTGGGCTGGGGTATCATTTCTGGCCTTCTGTAGGGGCGTTAGGGCATCCACGAACTGGGAGTGCCAACCATAGTTGGCCAGGAAGGGGGATGTTTTCAATGATTCTGAGAACTGGTTGTTGGCAGCGAATTCGCAGGTTACCAACAATGAAACCCAGTTGTCCTGCTAGTAATCAATGAAGGCCCGCAGGTATTACTCTATAATGGTATTCATTCTCTACGATTGGCCGTCCGTTTGGGGGTGATATGCCATTGATAAACGTACTTTAATCCCTAGAAGCTCGCAGAATGCTTTCCAAAAGTCTGAGGTGAACTGAGGGCCACGGTCTGACACAATGGATTCGGAAAGCCCGTGATACTGGAACACGTTATTGAGGTAGAGGTTGGCCAACTCCTTGGCCGAACAGGTATCCGACAAGGTACGACATGCCTCATCTTCATCAGCTGATCCACCACCATTAAAATGGCATTGAATCCCGAGTCTTCTGGCAATCCCGTCACAAAATCCATGGTCAGG
>WHUX01000335.1:0-41811 GCA_015179025.1 Terfezia claveryi | reverse complement strand
TGCATTTCAGTAAGCCAGTTGGCAAACTGTTAGATTCCCATGTGACGTCCATCCTTGTATGGTGTGGCTGTCTCCCATCGTTTCCACAAAATGTTCTTACTAGTAGAGGGTATCAGAAAATCCCTTAGCGCTAGTATGAAACCAAAGAATATCGCATTCTTTCCTTTTTCTCTTAGGAACTGATTATAAGTAGTGAGTGCGCTTCCTTCCATTCTGAATCCAACAATTTCTAAAGCTGAAGCACCTTCCAAATCTATTCTTTTGAGAACAAACCAACGTTGCATTGCTGTGGCCCAAGAGTCAAAATATTGTGAGTCTTGCTATTTTTTGTCTTCTCATCTTAATTTTTCTGGCATATCAATCTTTATTTCTTTTAAAGCATTCGTTACTTTATGGTTACTCATTGTAACCATTCCTGTTGTAGATTCCTATTGCTGGTGTTCAACTAATTATCCTCATTTGGGTTTTCTTTTAAGAGTTTGACTTGCAACTGACGATGCCTTATCAGAGTCACAGCTATCATCTCCACTATCATCGGGGTCTCGTCCTCCTCCTTGTGCTTTCTGCTTTTGTTAGTCTAGTCCTGTATCTAGATCATCATCGTCTTCTGGTAATTCTATATCTTCTGGTGGTTGGTCTTTGTCGTCTGGTTCTTTGGCTGACCCAGTCCTCCTTTCTGGTATCTCAGGTGCTCGACCTTTGCCTTTCGATTGATCTTTTGGTGTTCTCAGGAACACTTCTGGAAGTTCTTTGCTAGGATTGAAAAAATCCTCCGCGGTATGTGCTGATTCTTCTAGATGAGTGCTGCTCATCATGAATGCCATTATTTCTTCCCAGTTATTTATTACCCAATTCGGTTTCCTTAAAAGTGGTACAACAGGTTTCCTTAATTCTTTACTTAAAAATGCATTCATTTCTAAATATTCATCTTTGAATAGGTAAGGTGTTAGCTATAAGTAGTGTTTTGCTATGGCTTCCATTAAAAGTCGAGTATCATCAGGATGATACTGTTGGGCATGTCCCATTGAGCGAGTATATTTCAAAATCTCCTCAATTGTTGGAAGATGTCTGTCCCAAAATTCTACTGGTGTGAGAGGTAAAGCCATACTAAAATATAGTTTAGTTCCTGCTCCACCTGGTTCTACTATTTCTATATCTATGGGCAGATTTATTTCCCCTTCCATGTTAGGAACTATAAATCTAGTCTTTCTGGAAGTTTCTTCTACTAATTTCTTAATATCTTCGGGTAACATAGTTAACCGTCTTGACCTCTTAGTCTTCTTACTAAGTTCAGGTGCCATTATGTCTGATTTCATTGTCTGTCCGCAACCAAATGCAGCTGGTTATGTGATATGATCATCGAGTTACTTTTCTTCTTTAGCACCTTTTTGTGCTGATGGTGTGGTGGCTGATGATCCTTATAATCTCTGTTCGACTGATGGTTCTATTGGCTCGGTGGCTCACGAGGCTGGTGAGGCTGGATGTCAGAATCCTGATGTTTCTTATGGTCCTGGTTTTGCTTCGTCTACTGGTCTAGAATCTAGTTCTAGTTCTTCCGGCAAGAGTGTCACGTTTTCTGATTGGCGTGTTGAGGTAGACGTTGGGGGCGCAGAGGTATTGGTAGAGATGTCTGGGCCTAAGGAAGGTTCTGATAGAGGTAATTCTTTTCTGGAGGAAATGGCTGCAGTGGAGGCAGCGAGATTTGAGCCTTGGGATTGTGATGCTTGGTTGTTTAGACCGATAATTCCTGGGACATAGTGGGCCAGTTTTTCAATGGTGTACTGGATTTATAGGTACAGATGTAATAGCAGTTGCCAGGAGTACAAGATGAGTTGTCGATCTTATTGGGAAAAGTGTTGTGAATGAGGGTGGGATTGTTTAATATGGGATACCACTGCCCGTTAGAGCTCTGCTTAGCTTGCTTCTAAGTCTTTTGTTGTTTTACTGCAGTTGAGAGTCTGATGTCTTGTTTGTTGGATATTTTGTTTGCTAGCTAGTTGAATAACGATATCGATTTTTATATGTGCACTTGTGTGTCAAATTTTATACACTTGCGTGAGTGTAATAAAGGTATCCGAAGGTTGATCAGGGCTTGGATTTAAGAGTAAAGATTAGGTAAGTGAGTTAAAAAAAATGTAATGAATGGTACTAGACAGTATTCATTTGGTACCGTTTATACAATCTATATCCGTAGGCACGGACGTTTGTGTATTTCGGTTCTGCTGAGGTAAGACCTCAGAAGGGTAGGGAGATTACTATGTGGGACATTCCCAGAGGGAATAGTAATTAACTGGTGTAATCTATCTTATATGATTTGTAGTATCTAAGCTATATGATCTTAATCTGATCGGAATATAGGCTTGCTTGCTCTGAGTACTTGCTTGGTTGCTTCTTGTCTTCTCTGGATTCCAGATGGAATCCAGCGGCCTATTTATACTCTTCTGAGATCTGATGACTAAGGAAATAAATACAATAAAGGGTGGTACACCAGAAGGTGATGTGCTGTACAAAAAGGGGACATGTGGCTATTGTAATGAGTCACACACCTTATAACGAGGTCATGTGGCCATAGTAATGAGTCACACGCCTTAAACAGAGGTCAAGCGGCCATAATGAGGGTGTCTTCATATGGCAATTGCCATGGAACTTCCCATGGCAAATTCCGCATGCTATGGATGCTTATACAGCAATAGGAGGTGGTAGAAGGCTAGTCCTTCAACCGAGAGGCTTAGTTACATAACATAGTAGTAATATAGGAAATACAAAAGTATATAATCAATTATATAAGCAATGAAATAACATTCTCCATTCCACTTTGGAAAGTCTAAATTGAGGGCCTTGCTAGTCAGCCTTAGCAACTATGGTTTTCCTGTATATATACCTCCCTTCCTCATGCATTTTCCCTTTGCTCTATATCCCAGCACATTATGGCGAGCATTAGAGCGAGTAATAGAGCGAGTATTAGAGCAAGTATTGGAGTGAGTAATAGAGCGAGTATTAGAGCGAGTATTAGAACAAGTGTTAGGGTGAGTATTAGAGTGAGTATTAGAGCAAGTGTTAGTGCGATTGGAGCAGTGATTGCATGCTCAATATATATATCTATTACTTCTGTGTATATAATTATTCGCGAATACTATGGATATTTCTGCTATGTGTATATTCAATGGCTGCAATAGTGGCTACGTACCTAGCTGTTGTACATACAAGTTGTGAGCAGGTGTGCATGGTAGAACAGAGCGATTGTGGGCTACCCATTAGCAATGCTAACGGTAGAACCTATAGCGTTGGGGACGAGCAGCCTATTCCATGCTATGTACAAGAGGAGGGAGCATCTGCAAAGCACATGTGTTGCATCCCAGGCGCGTGAGAACCGCGTGAGCACCATCCGAGTGCGTCCAGACGCTCACGCGTACCGAGTGTTTGGCATCCTGATCTTGAGTTTGTCTCCCATGCGTCCTGTTCGTCCCAGGCGTCCGGACGCACAGGACGCAAATAATATTTTTGGTGATGTATATGAGATGGAAGTCATGTTGGCTGGATAGGTCTAGGCTATAATTATTGCATTTCCGATTACTAGAAATAATGGGAAATGGGCCTAGGCATTTTGGTTTGAGTTTGGGTGAGATATTCAACAAGTTGATATTTTCTGAGGAAAACATAACTTATTGTCTGACTGAATATTTGGCTGTATTGAGTAGTCGTTTGTTTGCTTGAGATGCTTGAGTCTTCTTGGTATTATACAGGTTTTTAGATATTACCTCATAATATTCATTTGCTGGTATATATGCATTAATGAGGTATGGAAGTATCGAGACACAAAGATGTGCATTAAATCCAAATAGTGTAGAAAAGTAGTTATTCTGTCTAGTGGCATTATACCTAGAGTTAAGTTTTAACTATATCTCTAGTTGTTTCTATAGCCAATCAGATTCTTTAATTTTATAGGCTCTTACTACTTGTAGAATTTCTTTATTCATAATTTCTAATTGTCTATCTATATGTGGATAATATACAGTAGATGATTCCAAGATGATTCCTTTATTCCTAGCCTAATCTTGAAAGTGCGTTTATATAAAAAGAGTGTCACAGTCCAAAACAATACAAAAAGGGTATCCTATAGTAGTCAAGACTATATTAGTATTAAAAGTAATAGTATATTGTTCTGCTGTGAAATTGTCTGAGACAGAAATAAGAAACTTGAATCCTGATTGTCTATTAACAATCATCTAAAGTTGTGAAATTCAAACTATTAGATATTCTTCAACAGAAATATTTGGGTACAAAATTGAACACTTAGTAAGCACAGGTGCTAACTTTAGACAATCCATCCATCAGGAAAGAATCGAGTTTGCCTCTTTGGCGTCTGACACCCTGGGTGCCGTGGAGGCAATATGCCACTTGTCAATGCCCCCGTCCCGATCATTGTCGTCTGGATGCCCCTCCTCCGGCTAATGTGCGTCCGAACGATTACCCGGACGTCCTGATGACCTCCTTCCAGCTCATTGGCATCCCGATGACGTTCGTTCAGCCTATAGCATCCAGATGACCCCTTCCAGCTCATTGGCGTCCGGATGATGTTCGTTCGGCCTATGGCGTCCGGACGACGTTCGTTCAGCCTATGTCGTCCGGACAATGTTCGTTTAGCCTATGGCGTCCGGACGATGTTCGTTTGGCCTATGTCATCTGGATGACCTCCCTCTAGCTCATGGGCGTCCGGATGACCTGGCGTTCTGATGACCTCCCTCAAGAAATGTCTCTCTCTTATGCCAATGCCAACGTGCTCTCTTGTGTCTCCTGTGCGTCCTTCGCTCTACCCCCTAATTGTTGTTACATTGGTCACATGCATGTTCAAAAATGGCCGTTTACTGCTTGTCATTATTCCCCGAACTACATCCACAATCCGCCTATGCCTTCTCACAATCCTGAATAAACTAATAAGAAACCCCGTTCCATTCCCCGGCACCAACCTAACTACCTCCTATCCCAATCCCAAGAAATAAAATGCAAGCTCTCCAATACCCTCATCCTCCTTCTCAACGTCCATTATGCACAAATAACATTCCAGCTGACAAATTCCCATATAAACATACATAAACCCCCCCCAAAAAAATCTACATCTTAGTCCTCCTGGTCCTCCTGATCCTCCTCATTCTCCTCATCCTCCTCGTCCTCCTCATCTTCCTCACCATCCTTGCCCTCCTCCTCTCTGTCCTCTTCCCCATTCTCTGCCTCTCTATGCTCCTCCTCCTCATCATCCTCCCCATCTTCTGCATCCAGATTTACCTCCCCAGCATCCCAGCTCCGTGACTCCCCATGTAGATCATCGACTTCAAAGGCATAGACTCCTATTGTTTGTTCCGCGTCATCGTAACTCAGCTTCTTCCATGCCATACTGACCTCCTTATCAACTGTGGCAGTGATCAAGTTATCCTCCTCCGCCTTCTGAAGATCCGCGTGTAGTTGTGCCCCAAGCGCCTTCAAATCCTACTCGTCCATCTCATAGGGATTCTCCTGCTCCCAACTCACACGTTGACCTACCTTCTAGCTTTTTTTGACAATCTCAGCACGGATTACGTTTAGCAAGTTATCCTGAATGCTCGTTGGGAAAGCCTTCCATTGTCGCAATAGCCTGGTATAAGTCCCTGCTCAGATTGTTAGTGTAACCCTCTGGCCCCCTAGGATCCTTTGCTTACCGTTTGCACTGGTGAAGTTGAAGTCCACTGATCCCACATATTCACCAGTTTCATAGCATTGCAGCGTGTGATGCAGCACAGTAAAAATGAGGCACAGGAATTAACCACTAATGCGGCCTATAAATGTCTTATCCTGCACTCCTAGCTTTTTCTTGTTGCTGTAGAACTGATTATAAATGAACTCTACTGCCTCTGGTGCCCGAAATCGAAACCTCCAATGCTAATAACCATTAGACTCTGACCGTATGATAACAAATATTGAATGACTGCATAGATACCTCTCTTTGCGCTTCCGCCCAGGTAAACCTGTCCCTCAGCAATAGCCATCTGACCTGGTCCTGGATGTATCGTGTCGAGCAGTTTTGGTCGAACTGGTATAGTTCCACCACTTTCCTTTTTGCATGGTATGTTAGGTGGGCGCGTGTGCGCAACGAGATGCTTCATAGCTAAAGAGGGTTCATCAGCATCCTGCTCACTTACGCCGGTATCATCTAATTCTAACATACATAGGCATCAATCTTATTGTTCCGAGCAACATCTGCTGCAAACTTGCGTTCTGCATTTGTCCATATACTTTCCAAGATCATCTGCATCCGCTTAGGATCTGGGAGGGGGTCCTGGAAAAGCGTGATGCTTTCTATGTCATTGGCTGCATTTGTAACCATATCCCGCAGCGCACTAGAAAATTGATTAATACTCCGGTTCCTACCTGATTTCACGGCTACTTTGCATTCTTCTGGCAACCACAAGTCTTCCATAAGTCCCTCAGTGTCTGTCGCGGGCTCGCTATCGTACTGTTGTTGGGCACTGGTTGACGCTGATATTGGAGTTGATTGAAATGGGCTTTGTGGGTTCAAGGATATGCTAGAGACCGAGTGACGCAGTGGTGATGGTGGCATAGAGCGGCCTGGTGTGCCCTCAAACTGTTACTATTGTCAGTCCAACTTCTGTACTTCCACTAAAGGAATTAACACATACGCTGCAGGATGCTCTAAGTACAGCCGGCGATGCTTGCCGTCGTTTTGGCGTCCGGAGGACAACTCTACTCTGCGAGGAGAGGCTGTTCGTGGATATTGCCTATCGTGTGCAATTAAATCAGTGCTGCATTTGAAGACACAGAACATCTGCAGGTGCTTACCTCGGGAAACGTTACTCTGGCTATGAAATTTTGTGTATTAGGCACTAACACAGTGACCTTTTCGGTAGAGATAGCGGTAGACGTTGAGGAACTTGACAACACGGGGATGGTGGTAGCGGTGGACGTTGTAGATCCTGTACTGGTTGCAGTCTTCTTCTTTGCCCCACGGAGGTCATGGTGTGTTGCAGAGAGCTTTCACGCGATTTGCGATTCCTTCTCTTTCCGAGTCCCAGCCATTTTTGTGGTTATGTACTGATTGTGTGGAATAATGCTGAACTTGGGCAGACGATGTTAGCATCTCTTTATAATATTCTGGACTGCTTGCTTCTCACCTTCGAATGTTAAACAGGTCTCTACGGCCCCTCTGTGTCTCTGCACATCCGCCTACTATACGAGACAACAGTATCCAAGGCCGGCCATGGTGTCTCTGGTCCTTGTGCAGAAAATGCTTCCCTTTTGTTACCTGCCCCTCAAAGGCTTGTATTGCACTGTCAGGTTCAACAAGTATGACTCCGGAGTAGACGACACTTACGACTTTGGGTACGGCATAACCCTCTTTGGCCCCACAGTGTCCCTGGAAGTCCGTCGTCCATCAGTCGACGCTCAACCTCAAGCTCATAGACACCTACTGGTCCCTGTGCAGAAAATGCTTCCATCTGGGTACCCTCTCCTCAAAGGCTAGTATTGCACTATCAGGTTCAAGTGACACTCCAGAGTGGACCACACTTCCAACTTCGGGGCGGCATAGCCCTCTTTGGCCCCTCAGTGTCCCTGCAAGTCCGCTGCCCATCAGTCGACGCTCAAGCTTCGTGATCACGTACTGTATACCGCTCGTTTCTGTTCAAAATTCATGTATTATTGCCCGCCCCTCAAAGGCTGGTTGTGCCTTATTATTGGACTACCAGAGTTAACTTACATATACTAAGGGTTCAAACAACTAGCAAACAAATCCGAACAAATCCGAAGGAATCCGAACAAATAGCACTAAGGTGCAATGAAAATGTGGAAATCCAAGCTTATAACGAGATAACAGGTCTTAATGAGAAAAAAAGAAAAAAGAGATAACAGTCATCCATTTGAATCGCTGTCTAGTACTATTGGTGCATTAGCTTCGGCTGTGTCAACTGTGCAGTTACCCAGAGACACCCACCGCCTACTACTGCACCCCCCCTGTATCCCAGCTACTGCACCCCCTGCCAGCGCCAATCACCGTCTGCGTAGAGCTCCTCCCCGCCTGCGTACAGCTCCTCCCCGCCCACGTACAGCTCCTCCCCGCCCGGGTACAGCTCCTCCCGGTCCGCCTACAGCTCCTCCCTGTCCGCGTACAGCTCCTCCCCGTCTGCGTACAGCTCCTCCCCGTCTGCGTACAGCTCCTCCCCGCCCAGCGATTGCTCCTGCAGCTGCGGCTGGTACCAACGCAGGTGGACAAACCTCTACTTGCAAGTCCAGCATATTCCCACCAAAGTAGTCTGCAGTTATGTGCCTAGCTAGCTCTGGGTCGTTATCCACCCCGAGAGGATGAACCCTCCACCTATCAGGCCTATCCAAGACGTAGAAGCGTGAAATTTGCCTGCTCGCCCCCAACTCCCACGGCAAAAAGGGCTGGCTGCGTAATACCAGCTCGGCCATCGTATGGGCGAGGATTCTCAGAGTCCCCGACACGGTTATTGCCGTAAACAACCACCCACCATAAGCGACATCCCTAGTGTGATTTTCCAGAGTTATTACATGAATCCTCACTGAGGTTGGTGGACCCCCGGTAGATGTTGGCCATCCGTGTGGGACTGCATGGCGGCATGAATGACCTGCTAGGAGGCCACCCGCAACCCCGCCACCACCTGCAAGCAGGCTCGGAGGAGGGACTACAATTGCCACCTACTGCATCCCGGGCGGTATGGGCACGGCAGGTGCAGGGGCCGCCACAGCCAAGGCAGGTGCAGGGGCCGCCACAGCCAAGGCAGGTGCAGGGGCCGGGGCCGGACCTTGTGCAGCCGGCGCCACAGCTGGAGCGGCTGGGCCTGGCCCTTGTGCTCCACGAGCGGCGATCCTGGCCCTCTCCGTGTTCGATTCCTGTGTTGCATTAAGTAGGGTTGCGCCGGCCCTACCTCTGGGGTTCTGGGGCATGTAGGGTGGCCCCGTAGAAGATTGTCCAAGCTGCTGAACGTCTGGTAGTGGCCATCTGAGGGGCTCGATCACCCCCTCAGGATTGGCGGCACGATGGGCTGCTCGAGCCCTCTGCACGGTGTCCCACATGCTCTGGCGGCTATTCCGGCCCTTCTTCGTGATATCATCACAATGAATTCGCACATTTCGGCGGATGACATCTCTATTGTATTGTACCTGGCCTTGGGGGGCCATTGTGGGCTGCCCAGTGGCCCATTCACAAAAATCCCCCTATCTAATTATGCCTGCTTCTCCAGCACCATAGCAGCCCCAGTTCTGAACCCCTCGATGGACTTGGCTCCTCCACAGTATGTACAATTGTGGTGGGATGCCATCATCAAAGAAGCCAACGTTTTCTGCTGCGTTTCTGATAGTTGGCTCATCACCGTCTTGGGCGTTACCGCCCTGCTGTCTCGGAGGCATGCTACAGAACGGGTATGATGCTCATCTCAGATTAGTCTATACACAGACCCGCATTGACTCACCACACAACAATACTAGATAGTGACTGGTATAAATCAAACAACTTACCGTATTTGGTAATATCAGTCGAGAGCCTATGTAAATGCTTCAGCAAGAGAAGTAAGGGGATGGTAAGAGTCTAAATACTACCTTCGTCAAGAGAAGTGAGGGGATGGATCTGGATAGAGATCTTTCAAGAGTCTAAATACTACCTTCGTCATTGGTTTGTTTCGTCCCTGAGAGACCCTCATTGGCTAAGAAGTGACGTTAATGGATTCAAGCCTGTAACAGCTTTCACGATCTGATGAAAGGAGCCTTTCATGGTTCATTCTTGCGGAGACGTCGGTTGTTGAGTTGAATCGGGTGTACACTCCTTGATGGGCTATTTCTTTGTCTGGCAGCTTAGCACATTCGATCTGGTTAACCTATGCAAGACTAGGCTCGTGCACTACAGGACGCTCATGGTCTAGTGCCGACCGACGGGCACCTTTGGTACTAAACTGAAATTTTATTAATTTTTTACATTTGGCACTAGGTGGCCTTTGCCTGATCTGGTCTAGCCCTCCAACCTAACCACCCCCCTCGCCCAACCAGCCATCCCGCCCCTAATCCTCCCTAATCCCGCTTGCGGGCATTGACTCGCTCCCTCTCGGCATTCGACTCAATGGTCGCCTTCTTCACTCTGGCACTCCCCTTGCCCTTGGTAGTTCTCGGCATGTAACTGGGTCCGGCAGAGGGCTGCCCCAGCTCCTCAACGTCTGGCAGGGGCCACTTTGGTGGCTCAATTTCAGCAGGCTCTCCATCGTGGGACGCCCTATGGGCAGCCTGAGCCTGGTGTATCGCCACCCACATAGCTTGCCGACTGCCTCTGGCCTTTTTCGCTACGTCGTCACATAGTATTCGGATGTGTTTCCGAATTGCCTCATCCTGGTACGCCAGCTGACCCCTTGGAGCCATCGTGGGTTGGCCAGCAGCCCACTCGCAGAAGGATTCCCACTTATTTGACCCTGCCTCTTCCAGGCCATGGCAGTTGAAGTTCTGTATTCCCCTATGTACTTGCTTACGCTATTGTGTGTACAATTGACTAGGGATGCCTTCATCAAAAAAGCCGACACGCTCTGCGGCCTTCCTTACAGTCCTCTCGTCGCTGACAGCTGCCGCGTTATCATTCCTAGACATTGTATGTACCTATGCTATACGTGGTTAGTCTCTGCTCAGACAACAAGGACCCCTGCATAGTTGTGCATCGACTTACAGTTGGTTGGTTGTTGCCGAGACTAGTTGGTGCAGAATATAGGTCGTAGTTGTAAGCTGTAATGGAGAACGTTGTTTCATTGCTTATATAATTGATTATATACTTTTGTATTTCCTATATTACTACTATGTTATGTAACTAAGCCTCTCGGTTGAAGGACTAGCCTTCTACCACCTCCTATTGCTTTATAAGTGTCCATAGCACGCGGAATCTGCCATGGGAAGTTCCATGGTACTTGCCATATGAAGACACCCTCATTATGGCCGTGTGACCTCTGTTTAAGGTGTGTGACTCATTACTATGGCCACATGACCATCGTTTATGGCGTGTGACTCATTACTATGGCCACATGACCCCTTTTGTACAGCGCACCACCTTCTGGTGTGCCACCCTTTATTGTATTTATTTCCTTAGTCATTAGATCTCAGAGGAGTATAAATAGGCCGCTGGATTCCCTCTAGAATCCACAGAAAGACAAGAAGCAAGCATACAGAGCAAGCAAGCCTATATTCCGATCAGATCAAGATCATATAGCTTAGATAGCACAAATCACATAAGATAGATTACATCAGTTAATTATGTTCCTCCGGGAACGTCCCACATAGTAATCTCCCTACCCTTCTGAGGTCTTACCTCAGCAGAACCGAAATACACAAACGTCCGTGCCTACGGATATAGATTGTATAAACGGTACTGAATGAATACTGTCTAGTACCATTCATTACATTTTTTTTAACTTACTTACCTAATCTTTACTCTTAAATCCAAGGCCTGATCAACCTTCGGATACCTTTATTACACTCACGCAAGTGTATACAATTCGACACCCAAGTGCACATATAAAATCGATATCGTTATTCAACTAGCTAGCCAACAAAAATCCAACAAACGAGATATCAGACTCTTAACTGCAGTACATCAACAAAAGACTTAGAAGCAAGCTAAGCAGAGCTCTAACGGGCAGTGGTATCCCACATTAAACAATCCCACCCTCGTTCACAACACTTTTCCCAATAAGATCGACAACTATCTTGCACTCTGGCAACTGCCATTACATCTGTATCTGTAAATCCAGTACACCATTGAAAAACCAGCCCCCCAGGTCCCAGGAATAATTGGTCTAAACAACCAAGTGTCACAATCCCAAGGCTCAAATCTCGCTGCCTCTACTGCAGCCATTTCCTCCAGAAAAGAATTACCTCCATTAGAACCTTCCTTAGGCCCAAACATCTCTACCAATACCTCTGCGCCCCCAACGTCTACCTCAACACACCAATCAGAAAACGTGACACTCTTGCCGGAAGAACTAGAACTAGATTCTAGACCAGTAGACGAAGAAAAACCAGGACCAAAGATACATCAGGATCCTGACATCCAGCCTCACCAGCCTCGTGAGCCACCGAGCCAACAGAACCGTCAGTCGAACGGAGATCATAAGGATCATCAGCTACCACACCATCAGCACAGAATGGTGCCAAAGAAGAAAAGTAACTCGACGATCGTATCGCATAACCAGCTGCATTTGGTTGCGGACAGATGACGAAATCAGACATAATGGCGTCTGAACTTAGTAAGAAGACTAAGAGGTCGAGATAGTTAACTATGTTACCCGAAGATATTAAGAAATTAGTAGAAGAAACTCCCAGAAAGACCAGATTTGTAGTTCCTAATACAGAAGGGGAAATAAATCTGCCCATGGATATAGAATTAGGAGAACCAGGTGGAGCAGGAACCAAACTATATTTTAGTATGGCCCTACCTCTCGCCCAGAAGAATTTTGGGAAAGACATTTTCCAACAATTGAGGAGATTTTGAAATACACGCGCTCAATGGGACATGCCCAACAGCATCATCCTGATGATATATGACTCTTAATGGAAGCCGTAGTAAAACACTATTTATGGCTAACACCTTACCCATTTAAAGAAAAGGACTTAGAAATGAATGCATTTTTAAGTAAAGAATTAAAGAAACCTGTTGTTCCACTCTTAAGGAAACCGAATTGGGTAATACATAACTGGGAAGAAATAATGGCATTCATGATGAGCAGCACTCATCTAGAAGAATCAGCACATACCGCGGAGGATTTTTTCAATCGTAGCAAAGAACTTCTAGGAGCGTTCCTGAGAACACCAAAAGATCAATCGAAAGGCAAAGGTCGAGCACCTGAGACACTAGAAAGGAGGACTGGGTCAGCCAAAGAACCAGATGACAAAGACCAACCACTATAAGATATAGAATTACCAGAAGACGATGATGATCTAGATACAGGACTAGACCAACAGCAGCAGAAAACGCAAGGAGGAGGACGAGACCCTGATGATAGCGGAGATGATATCTCGGACTCTGATAAGGCATCGTCAGTTGCAAGTCAAACTCTTAAAAGAAAACCCAAACGAGGGAAATCAGTTGAACACTAGCAATGGGAATCCACAACAGGAATGGTTACAACGGGTAACCATGAAGCAACGAATGCTTTAAAAGGAATAAAGATTGATATGCCAGAAAAATTAAGAGGAAAGACAAAAAATGGCAAGACTCACAATATTTTGACTCTTGGGCCACAGCAATGCAACGTTGGTTTGTTCTCAAAAGAATAGATTTAGAAGGTGCTTCAGCTCTGGAAATTGTTGGATTTAGAATTGGAAGGGAGTGCGCTTACTACTTATAATCAATTCCTAAGAGAAAAAGGAAAGAATGCGACATTCTTTGGATTCATACTAGCGCTAAGGGATTTTCTGATACCCTCTACTAGTAAGGACATTTTGTGGAAACGATGGGAGACAGCTACACCATACAAGGACGGACGTCACATGGGAATCAAACAGTTTGCCAACTGGCTTACTGAAATGCAAATCAAATTGATTGACAAGGATGGCAAACAATCAATATCGCAGGAAGTAAAAAGAAGAAAGTTTCTTAATCATCTGCCGCCATATATGTCAGCTACATTAATTCCTTTAATCAAAGAAGAATGGTCATATGATCAGCTCGTGTATCAAGCGGAGTCATATGAAGCTTCCAAGAAGGATATTGCCCCACCATCCACAACAAATACATCCCGACGACAACACCCTCGGAATGAAAATCGAAGTCACGGTCCACGCAGGGACCAGAATCAACGACAAAAAACAGGATTTAATCCTAGCAGCAATCCCAACACCAAACCCAACACAGAAAATCGGAAGGACTCAGATTGGGACACCATCACAAAAAAATTGGATCAGAAGACGAAGATGCAATTAATTAAAGACAAGAAATGTCTATGGTGTTGGAACCCTGTACACTACTACAAGGACTGTAGGAAACGAAAAAATAAGGTATCCATGCATACAGCCGCACAAGATTTAGCTATGCCGATAGCCACCAAGGATAAAAACAACAAGGATAAAATTAAGGAACGACCCTTGTCAAGACAGGTACCAGATTTTAGCAAGGTATTCGTTAAAGCTAACGAACACCCCACACTAGCTTTAATTGATCTCTAAACAAAGGGAGGCGACTTAATCAATTCTCAATTTGTACACCTATACAAAATACTGACTAGAAGTATCGAGAAGAAATCATTAAGTACTGCAATTAAAGGCTCAAAAGGAACGATAGACAAAGCTTGTACTATCAAACATGATTGGATAGGTTATGTAGAAGAACGAACGTTCTATGTAGCTCATTTGACTGGATAGGACATGATACTAGGAGAACCTGCTCTCAGCAAAGTGCGAGCAATAATTCCTGCCCATCAGGAACCAGTCACTATCCAACCGGAAAACATTCCACGATTCCAGCTAAGTGTATGGAAGGGATCTAGAACCATAGCGAATGGTATAAGATCAGCGTATACTCAGGTCAGCTGTGAATCAGTCACAGATTATAGTGAACTGGATAATTGGGAAAATATTAGTGACGCAGACGAAACCGATTCAGAAAGAGAACTTATGACAGCTGTTTCTATGGTACAGAAACAATTCAATCCTGTAACGGAGTTTCCCTTATTATTTCCCAAGACAATTCCACGGGAATTACCCCCACTAAGAAAAATTAATCACTCTATCAAACCAAAAGCAGGAGCTACTTGGATACCAAAATGGCGACCCTCAGGACATCGATTTAGACAACAAATCCATGACAAATTAGTCGAAGAAGAAGCATCAGGTCGCATATATAGAGTAGAAAATGACACAAATGCTGTAGTCATGTTCACTATTCCTAAACGAGATAAACCGGAAGAAGCCCGACATGTCAATGACTGTCGAGACCGCAATTTAGCCGTCGAACTAGACCACACCCCATTGCCAGATATTAATGAAGCTATTGAACTAGTAGCGGAGAATCCCATTTGGACTAAGGTCGACTTAGCCGACGGATTTTTTAATATCAGGAACGATGAAGAATCTGAGCAACACTCTACCTTTTTATATCACATGGGATATTTCAGAAGTAGAGTTATGCAACAAGGGGATCGTAACGCACCAGCTACCATGGTTCGCGTTATGCATGAAATTTTCAAGGACATGGTCTATGAAAATTTAATTATCTATATTGATGATATTATTATATTCTCCAAAACGTATGAAGAACATGTAGAATTATTGAAGAAAGTACTTCAATGTCTAGTATCACTAACTGCGTAACGATCGACAACTATGTGACGATCGACATAATCCCTACCCCCAATGCAGTAATCTCTTAATATATCCACCAACCCTTGCAATATCCCGGCAATGAAAACAATGAATATAGGCTAAAATAACCCAAAAAAAACAAATATCATACTCTCAATATACCCAAATTTACCCTGATTCCGCTATGGCCACCAAACGCTCAATACTTTCTACAACCCCCCCTCTACTACGACCACCCCCACCACCCCGACCACGGGGCCTACCACGACCTCTACTAGTAGCCATAGGCTGCCCATATGTTCTTTCTATTAGATCTATTAGTATCAGCTTAAGTGGATTAGCGGATATAGAGATATATCTACCACAAAGTGTCATAAATGACATTGCATTCTCCAACCTACGCAAATTAGCCCCCTCGGCATCAAACTTTGAGCGTTTTGTGGCTCTCGATCGAGCTATATTCGCACGACCACGCCCCCTAGTACCCTGAGCACCCCCCCTTGTACTTTTTGATCGCACAGGCACTTCCTTTACTTCTTTGGCTTTCACTTCTTTGGCCAGCCTCCGTGCTTCTCGGTTTGCAGCTCTACCAACCTCAAGAGCCCTAGAAGTTGCAATCCGAGCCTTTTCACTCTCAATATAGGCTCGATCGAGAGTTCGGGGGCCCTGGATTCGCTTTGTTGATCGAGGCTTTATCTTCTTGCCATTTCGAAGCTCTTTAAGCCCTTGGGAGGCAGGATCAATAACCTTGTACTAAATAACTCGCTTTTCGAGATGATTGAGCCCTTCTTCGACAGTTGCTCTTGAGTGGGGGGTCATAGTTAATTTTGAGAGGGTTGACCGTATACTAGCCACTTTAACTGGAGTTGAGAGAGCCTGAGCGGCGAGGACGTCCAAACTTGAACTGGTAACAATAGCCTGAGCATTCTTTGCAGCAACTCGATCAAGCACTTCCTCCGGTCTAAGTGGCCATATTCCAGTAGCTTCAAATCCACTAATAATATTAGATTTGGTAAGCGCTTGATCACGCGCAATGCAAAGGCAATTCCAGAACTCCGGCTTTCCAAATGGCTTTCCAGGATTGTCATATATGAAGTCCTGGAGGGTGGTGCGGTAGGCTCATGATAGAGGCCCAAAACATGCCACATCTAGAGGCTGCATTAGGTGTGTTGAATCTGGTGGAAGACAATATATAACAATACCATGGTCAAGACCATATTCAACAACAGGGTAAGCAACATGGCTGCTATGACCATCCACAATGAGCATGCGCCAAATGGAGGGCTGCGGGGGTGTAGTATAGGGATCAAAATGCTTGGATATATAATCCAAGCCAAGCTCATCATCCATATAGCCACTAGGAGACCGACTGAAGGTTGCAGGCCTTATATCACCAGTGGTATACCATCCATCACAATGAACCTTATTCGCCCATACAATAAACGGTGGTATCACGTGACCTGTCGCACTGATTGTCTCCAGTGAGGAGCAAAACTCTCGATTTCCATCAGTTAATATAACCTTACTGCGGCTATTGGCATTAGCACGGACTATTGCCTTTTGCCGACCAACTGCCAAACCTATGATAATGCCCTTTTCATCACAATTCCATAGGTATTCGGGACTGATTTTGTACTGCCGCATAAGACTCCGTAGTGTACGATACCATTTGGCTTGCTCCTCTAATGTCGCAGCAACTTTAGCTCGAGCCTTCTCTAAATATTGACAGTACTTGAGCTTAACACTAGGGTGTCGGGAAAGGAAACGCTGAGCCCAATAGATACCAGGAATAATTTTCTCGTGAGGACTGCGAGCTTGCAGTATTCGGATAGCCATTGATACTAGCATTAGCAGTGTGACAGGGAAGTAAAGGTCGCTCATCCTTCCACACCAGTCAACGATCGCTTCCTCTTCACTACCAGAGAGAAGTTGCTGTGATTGCCGAGCCTTAGATCGTGGTGCTTGTACCCCCTGGCACCTCCGTCGCAATGTTGTAGGATCAACTCCGAATGCCTTAGCTACTTTAGCCTTAGACTCCTTGGGGTGCTTGCGAGCATAGTCTACTGCTCGTGTTAGTTGCGAATCGTGCAACTTGAGCTCTAGTTGTAGCTCTTTTATCTTCTTAGAGGTTTTTGGTGCCATGGTGTTGATATCGGTTGCCTAGTGCGGACAGTGATATCCGTGCGGGGTTTGGGGGGAAAAGCGATCGTCACGTGGGTGCCGATCATTACGCAGTTAGTGATACTACAGGATGAGAAATTCTATCTCAAAGAAAGCAAATGCCAGTTCTTTACTCCAAGATTGGAAATCTTAGGACACGTTTTGATATCAGATGGATTACATGTAGACCCGAAGAAGAGGACTACTATATTAACATTTCCAACTCCTACAAGAAAAAAGGATCTTAGAGGATTCCTTGCAATCGTTAATTATCTCAGCAGATTTATTCCTGACTTGGCATCATATGCAAGCACCCTGTCAGAACTGCAAGGAGAAACAAAGAAATGGGAATGGACAGATACTCATAATGCAGCGTTTGAAAAACTTAAGGAACTCGTGAATTCCCCACACGTTTTAAAACCCTGGAATAGGGAATCTACTGAACCCAAATATTTAGTCTGTGATACTAGTGATGTAGGACTAGGATCTTGGATAGGTCAAGGACCATTGACGCACATCAGACCATTATGCTTCCACTCTAGAAAATTTAATCCAGCACAACTCAATTATCCTACCTTTCAAAAGGAATTATTAGCGATTATTGACTCATTAAAATTTTTTGAAGCACAACTGAGAGGTCACAAGATCACTATCCTTACCGACCACAAACCGTTAGTAACCTTGCATACTCAAACGCCTGCAAGTCAAAAATTGAGGCGATGGCAAGATTATCTAATGGACTTTGATACAGACATACAGCATACCGCAGGAAAGGAAAATTTGATAGCAGATGCTCTATCAAGAAAGCATAAATACTTGGACACTCCTACCACTGAGGATGATTATATTTCCAACAGCATCGATCCTGCAAACCATACCTACAAGCGCAACATCTCTACCAACGCTTTAAGAACTTTCCACTCACCAGAAACCCCTACTCAGAACAATATGGTTTCTCGCGGAGCTATTAATTTCAAGCATGTTGACTGCAACTTCAACAAATGTCGTGGAAGAGCGGAAGAACTTGGACACCATATCTTTTGTCCATACTTCGAGGGTATCCAGGATGAAGAAAGCGAATATGACATGATGAAGGAAGAAGAGTCCTCAGACGATGAGACTCTATCTACTATACCAGACGAAGTTTTTAGCGGGTATGATCGTGTACCCAATATAAACAAGAACAAACCCTTAACAGTTCTTGGACTAAGATATAGGCCTCCATCTTCTGAAAATACACAACAAAATACCCTCACTCCTGAAGAAGTGAAAGAAATTGCTATCGACCTGGCTCATAGCAATTGGCAACAACACAAAAGGATGCACTAGTCCTTTTGCCGTGATTTTTACTGTCCAGTTCATGGCAGCTCCCACGCTATGAACAACTGCATGTTCACTGTCGAAACATGTGCAATCTGCAACCACCACGGACATGGCAGTTTGAACTGTGACCTGACAGCCTCAGTTCTTAAGAAGGAGAAGGAATTCCTTACGACTCGTATTGCGCATATCCTAGCCGCAAATGAGCCTCAAAAGGAACTAGCACCAGTACAACAAACGCCAGCTTATCCACCTCCACAAGCTCTCAGCCGCGAAGAAGCTATCCAGGAAATCGGAGAATGGGCAAAAGGATGGATTGCCAACAAGCCTACACAACCCACTCTCCAACCCAGTATTCAGTTCAGTAACCCTACCGAACAGATGACCAACCGACAAATGGAACAGGAGATCATGAATACTCCTTTTGCCCCACAACAACCATGGAATGCACCTCAACAACCAGCTACAACTGCTAGCAGCAGTAACGCAATTCCAATCAACACCGCCGCCGTCACCACTCGTTCTAAAAAGTGAGTAGCCATTGACGAAGATCTACCCTCTTTCATTCAAGACACCAAGACCTCCAGACAGCGTTGTGATTTCTGTAAGTTCTCAGGACATAATGCTTCACATGCAAGGAGAAGAAACCCACCATCAATGACTTCAACACAAGGATGAACCGACCCTCAACAAGCTATTGAAGAGAAGCACATCAGCGACGGATGGAAGACGACAAGGACTACTTCATCACATACTGGCTTGACCAAGGAACAGGTATGAAAGCCGTATATCAATCATGCATGAGAGTATGTCCTATCTGGAAGAACTATTATGATACCTTTGTGAATCGTAAGGATCATAGAAGAAAAGACGGATTTTTGTATGTCAAGAACCGACAAGGACAATGGAGATAGTCTTGCCCTCTACCTTTAACATCGAAGGTAAGAACTATCTCGAATTGGTTATTAAAGATGCACATGAAGCAACCGCTCATGGTGGCATTGAAAAAAGATGAAATATCTTACTGACCGATATGATTGCCAGTCCTTTGCAGAACCAACTAAGGACTATATCAGAAGTTGTGATACTTGTCAACGGACAAAGTATTCCAACAAGGCGCCACTTGGACTCGTAACCCCATTACATATACCAAGCAGGCCATGGACTGACATATCGATGGATTTTCTTAAGTAGCACCTGTGTTTACTAAGTGTTCAATTTTGTACCCGAATATTCTGTTGAAGAAGATCATGTAGTTTGTATTTCATGACTTTGGACGATTGTCGATAGACAATCAGGATTCAAGTTTCTTATTCCTGTCTCAGATAATTTCACAGCAGAACAATGTACTGTACTTTAATACTAATATAGTCTTGACACTATAGGATACCCTTTTTGTATTGTTTTGGACTGTGACACTCTTTTTATATAAACGCACTTTCAAGATTAGGCTAGGAATAAAGGAATCAACTTGGAATCATCTACTGTATATTATCCACATATAGATAGACAATTAGAAATTATGAATAAAGAAATTCTGCAAGTAGTAAGAGCCTATAAAATTAAAGAATTTGATTGGCTACAGAAACAACTAGAGATACAGTTAAAACTTAACTCTAGGTATAATGCCGCTAGACAGAATAGTCCCTTTTCCACACTATTTGGATTTAATGCACATCTTGGCATATCGATACTTCCATACCCCATTAATGCATATGTACCAGCAAACGAACGTCATGAGGTAACGTCTAAAAACCTATATGACGCCAAGAAGACTCAAGCATCTCAAGCGAACAAACGACTACCCAATATAGCCAAATTTTCAGTCGGACAACAAGTTATGCTTTCCTCAGAAAATATCAACCTATCGAATGTCTCACCCAAGCTCAAACCAAAATGGCTAGGCCCATTTCCCAGTATTTCTAGTAATCGGAAACGCAATAACTATAGCCTAGACCTATCCAGTCAACCTGACCTCCACCTCATATATAATACTTTTCATATTAGCAAACTCAAACCATACTACAAAAATGATCCCACCCAGTTCCCTCACAGACAATCTCAGGAACCAGGACCAATTCAAGACGATCGTTATGAAGTTGAAAAGGTATTAGAATTCAGAACAGCTCCTCGAACTGGAGAAAGACAATATAAGGTCAGATGGCTATGATACACTCCTAAATATGATTCCTGGGTAAACGCCAAGGATATCACCACCGAAATTCTTCAAGACTTCTGGACGACCGGAAGCATGGAAGATACATTCAAGAGACGTCGAAGGACTAAAGGAAAACAAGGACCACGAACCAGAGATGAGACCCGAGCTCTCATCCAACAAGAACGAGATAGAATCATGAGTCAAGGAAACACTAAGGATATTCACGTTAATGCTAAGGTATTAACAATGCATCAAATCTTAGGACGTATAGAAACCAATATGGCAGAGCGAAGGAAGTAAGGATAGGAAATCCTTCTATGTGGGGAAGTGTAATGGAGAACGTTGTTTCATTGCTTATATAATTGATTATATACTTTTGTATTTCCTATATTACTACTATGTTATGTAACTAAGCCTCTCGGTTGAAGGACTAGCCTTCTACCACCTCCTATTGCTTTATAAGCGTCCATAGCACGCGGAATCTGCCATGGGAAGTTCCATGGCACTTGCCATATGAAGACACCCTCATTATGGCCGTGTGACCTCTGTTTAAGGGGTGTGACTCATTACTATGGCCACATGACCATCGTTTATGGCGTGTGACTCATTACTATGGCCACATGACCCCTTTTGTACAGCGCACCACCTTCTGGTGTGCCACCCTTTATTGTATTTATTTCTTTAGTCATCAGATCTCAGAGGAGTATAAATAGGCCACTGGATTCCCTCTGGAATCCACAGAAAGACAAGAAGTAAGCATACAGAGCAAGCAAGCCTATATTCCGATCAGATCAAGATCATATAGCTTAGATAGCACAAATCACATAAGATAGATTACACCAGTTAATTATTGTTCCCTCCGGGAACGTCCCACATAAGTAATCTCCCTACCCTTCTAAGGTCTTACCTCAGCAGAACCGAAATACACAAACGTCCGTGCCTACGGATATAGATTGTATAAACGGTACCGAATGAATACTGTCTAGTACCATTCATTACATAAGCTATCCACTGTTAGTATGCCATGGGACAGTGAGGGTCTGAATGGTATACTTACTCACTTGCAATAATGGTATTCTACTATCGAGAAGTCAAACTTGGGGCAATCACCTTAACTATATAAGCTTCGTGACAATTTGTTTTCGACCATAATAGTATACTCCCCTATATTCTACTGAAAAGTTCTATTGCGACTCACACTCAGGGGCCGAACCAGGCCAATCTAAGTGGGTGCTAGGCACTCTGAATGGCTCCAGGGTCTTCCTTAGGAACCCTCTTGTGAGGTGCTTGTGCCAACCAGACTATTAGGAACGTATTACAACCAGACTAATCCTGCACTAGCTTGTTCTAGGCTGCAACTAGGCCTCTCTTATCCTAGACTCGTCTCTTATCACGAGTATCTAGACACGAGTGGCACGAGACTAGACACGAGACTACTTATGTACTCTGAGTAACTACCTGCATCTTAGTCTGGTTGGCATGCTAGCTTGGTCTGAACAGCCTGCCTAGAACATCCTGGAGACTGGTGATTCGTGTCAGGTGATACAAGACACATTGCATTCTCCATGGACTCTAGTAGACTGCGAGTGTGCCAAGTCTCTACCAGGCTTAGCCAGTCATGGTCTAGTGCAAGCTACAAGCTTATTGCTATACAAGCCAGACTAGTCTGGCTAGCACTAGCCTCTCCAAAGATGTTTTGGAGGTGTTGTGCCAACCAGACTAGTATCTGCGCCGGAAAGCAACAACTTAAAGGGGTTAGCCATTCGGTCTAATTCTGTTCAGATTGATCACCCTCCAGCCCGAAGTCTAGCTCTGCAGACGACGCTTTATATCGCTGTGGTGAATTTACCATGGATTTTAACTCGCAATCAGCGGACTGTCAGCAGACAGTAAACCCTTTCTACGTTAGACTTAGACAGTGGAATGCAGAAGTGGAACGCGACACCAAGCCAGTTGGTCTCCACGATGTCTCCCTATGAGGCCTCTTCTGATGGTAGGTGTCCTTCAATCATAATACTGTCTCCGTCACCATTAATATTCACATCAAATGCAGTGTCAGTTTTGTCATTTCGTGTTCCGCTCTGCTGGACAATATGGTCGACATCTACGGAGTAAACACCCTAATAAGCCAGTGGCATCACTCTCTGATGAGCCTCCGATAAGCTCCAAACGCGGTCGTACCCTCACTTTGTCGACTCCGGAATCCTCCAAACATTCCAAGGGCGCCGTTGAAATGCCGCGATTGCCAATATAACTTCAAGTGGTTCAGTTTCTCCCCGAAGTGCTGGATTGACACCGGAGTCATGGTCCAGACCTCAGGAGTCTACACTGGTCGTCGGAGAACTACGAGGGGACCTCAGCGCCTGCCGCCTCAGTACCAGCTGGCAAAACTATCAAAGACTATATTTTCCAGCACGTCAGAAGCCACATTTAACCCACTGGACGTTCGACAATGTGTATGAGTACAGGCTAGCTCGATTCTTCCACAAGAGTAAGATGTCTCTGAAAAATATTGACAATTTCTTCTGCAACAATCTACTCCCTGCGGATCAACTGGAGACAGCCAGAGTCCACTTCAAGTCTGGTCATACATGGCGGAATAAGATATGGGAGTTCAAAGATCAACCTGTATGGCATCAAGGAACCGTCGATTTCCATCTACAACGTGGGTGTGCTTTCTATTACAGGGACATACAGTGTACTCTGGGGTATCTTTTACAACAGAGGACGTTTGCCAAAGACCTGATATTTGAGCCAGTTCGTGAGTTTGATGCTAGGGGTAACCGGGTGTATACGGAAATGCATACAGGGGATTGGTGGTGGCAAACGCAGGTAGGTCATAATCAATTAGATATATAATCTTACTAAGGACACTGAGCATCGGTTAGTTGACCCTCCCAGTCGGGTCAACACTAATTCCAGTTATTCTGACATCGGATCAAACATTCCTCACCAATTTCTCCGGGGATGAGAAATTGTGGCTGTTGTTCATGTCTATCACCAACATCCCCTCGTACATTCGATACAAACCTACTACACAGGCTTGGATGCTCATTGCCCTTCTGCCGGTTGGTCCTAAGCGCAACAAGGGAATTAAAGGGTTTAATCTACAACAGCAGGAGTATGATGCGCTCAGAGTCCAGCACGAGATCCTGGGGCGCATTTTGCAACCCCTGGTGCAACTATATGAGGTATGCGTGAACAATGTATCAGGAGTCAGTAGATGTCCGTTAATGACTGATTGGAGTAGGGTGGAGGATGTAAAATGGTTTGCGCCGATGAAAAAGTCAGGAAATGTATTCCTATGGTTTCAAGCTGGCTTGCAGACCATATGGAAAATGTAAACATCCATAGCATAAAAACCAATAGATGTCCCATTTGCACTGCAACCCCGTGCGAATTGGGCACGCTACCAAAAAGACCGTATGCAGTTCGCAATCATATTGACTACCAGAGGCTATTCAAAGCCGGTGATGTGGACAGGTATGGACACAGAAAACCCTGCATTGTGGTATATGACAGCTAACGCAAAGCAGCTTACAGACCCAAGGGGTCAAACCGATTCCCAATGCCCTGTGGACACTCAAGGGCATCACGCTACCCCTAATTGTCCGAGGGGACCTTCTGCATAATATCCAGCTTGGGATTCTGAAGCACCTACTAGATTGGATAGAAGGATTTTTGCAGAAACATAAACGACTTGAAGCCTTCGACTCAATATGGGAGGCTATCCCACCGTACCCTGAATACCATCCTCCACAAAAACGGTATCGCCAGATCACGATGTGGAGTGGCTCGGAAATGAGGGGAGTCAACCATGTTATTTTGGCATACTTCACAGCTGCGATGCATCAAAGCAAGGACACTCCAGGCTGTCGGCGGCTGCTCAGCGTGATAGCAAACTAGCCATACGATGTGTGCGTGCCATGCGGATTTCTGTCTAATGGCAAGATACCGGAGCCATACACCAGAAACTATTGGATACATGAATGACTATCTGCGACAGTTTCATCAGTCTATGCACATTTTTCGGGAATTTCGGGCAAGTAAGGCAGATCGTCAAGAGGCAGTAAGGGCTGCTCAGGAGCTGGCAGAGGGTCAGGCGCGGCAGTCGACCATAGATCAGTACTTCCAGCTCACAGCCACGCAGCAAGCAAAACGGAGTGTGGAAGACCGGCAAGAGAGACAGCAAGTAGTCCATGACATCCTCCAGCAAGCTACGTTCAACTTTCCGAAAATGCATCTTCTATCCCACTATGGGTCCCAGATAACCGATTTTGGGACACTCCCACAGTACTCCACTGAGATCACCGAGGCACTTCACAAGCCACTGAAGGACGCTTATAGACGGTCCAACCGAGTTGATGCGGCGGAGCAGATCCTGGATAGTATCTCTAGGGATTATGCAATCCGGATATGGGAGTTGAATCTCATTGCGTAGAGTCATGATATTAAAATGCCTGCTGACGTGTGAAAGATGTTGGCTGCGGACAGCTAGGATCCATCACGGGATAAAACGGGACTGAAACCAGGGAGTAAGGGTCCAACATTAGGGGGAAACAAAGTGCGGAAAACCTGAGTGGGATACCTCTCTCATCGCTTGCGGAAGCATTGGGTATTCCGTGTCTGACTGAGCGATTCTGTGACTACCTAAAGTTGAATATGGCCAGAGAAAAGCCTGTGGCCGATACTGGGAAGATATACAATTCCAGTGCACATTACTACTACACATTATCCGTCCCTGTCATTCAGTTTCAAGGTGAGGGTGAAGTAGTGCATTGTGTTAGGTGGACAGGGAAACAGGCATTCAGAAAGAAAGGGAAGCCAAGAGTGGATTGGGTATGGGTTCGTCGGCGGGAGAGGGTGGTAGCGGAATTGCAAGTAGGCCAGCTGGATGGGAAGACAGTGGGGAGATTGGAAGGGCTGTTCAGTGTCCGAGACCATGTGGGGAGGAACCATGAAGTTGCGTTGGTAGAACTGCTGCGACTCGGGGACCAGCAAAGCCAAGTGGAGAAGAAAGAATGATCAAAATGGAACGAAAGGAGGAGGGAAAAGGGATACATGTAGTAAGGATAGGGGACATTGAGGGGATGGCACATTTAATTCCGCTAGAAACGGGAAAGTTGTGGTTGGTGAATAATAGAATTGATTTGAGTACGTGGAATGAAATGTATACATAGCGCTAGATAGAAGTGGCAATATAAGAAACGACTTTCAAAGGCAAGGCACTTTAGAGATTCTGAGGAGACTGTACAGGATTGTGATTATTATACAAAAGTGAGTAATGGAATACGTCACGAAGACACAGGAGTAAGAGAACTGAGAGATGACATAGGACGCTAGAAGGTCATGCAAGGACGGACGATAAGATCTGAAGGACCTCAGATAAAGGTGGACGCCACAGAAGACATTGGCAGTAAGGAGGGTAAGGAATGGGAGACCAGTGGATGCTAGGGAGACATTGGCAGGACGGAGGGTAAGGCATGGGAGACCAGTGGACGCCAGGGAGACATTGGCAGGACGGAGGGTAAGGCATGGGAGACCAGTGGATGCTAGGGAGATATTGGCAGGACGAGGGTAAGGCATGGGAGATCAGTGGACGCCAGGGAGACATTGGCAGGACGGAGGGTAAGATAAAGGTGGACGCCACAGGAGACATTGGCAGTAAGGAAGGTAAGGCATGAGAGACCAGTGGACGCCAGGGAGACATTGGCAGGACGAGGGTAAGATATGGAGACCTCAGATAATGGGGGACGCCACGGGAGACATTCGCAGGACGGAGACTAAGATGTGGACGACCTCTAATGGCAGGGACGCCACGGGAGACATTGGCAAGACGGTGGCGTCCGGGAGACCCCATAGTGGCGTCCGGACGCCATATAAATCGTTCCTGATGTCGATATGTCAGTCCATAGTCTGCTTGGTACATGTAATAGGGTTACAAGTCCAAGTGGTGCCTTGTTAGAATACTTTGTCCATTGACAAGTATCACAACTTCTGATATAGTCTTTAGTTGGTTCTGCAAAGGACTGGCAATCATATTGGTCAGTAAGATATTTCATCATTTTTTCAATACTACTATAAGCGGTTGCATTATGTGCATCTTTAATAACTAATTCAAGATAGTTCTTACCTTCTATATTAAAGGTAGAGGGCAAGACTAATCTCCATTATCCTTGTCGGTTCTTGACATATTAAAATCCATCCTTTCTCCTGTGATCCTTATGGTTTACAATGGTATCATAGTAGTTCTTCCAGATAGGACATATTCTTATACAGAATTGATATGCGGCTTTTATACCTGTACCTTGGTCAAGCCAATATGTGATGAAGTAGTCCTTATCATCTTCCCATCCGTCACTGATATGTTTATCTTCAATGAGCTTGTTGAGGGTCAGTTCAATCCTTAGGTTAAAGTCATTGATGGTAGGTTTGTTCTCCTTGCATGTTGAAGTATTATATCCTGAGAACTTACAGTAATCACAATGCTGTCTGGAGGTCTTGGTGTCTTGAATGAAAGAGGGTGTTGAATCTTTATCAATGGCTAATTGCTTTTTAAAACGAGTAGTGATGGCGGCAGTGTTAATTGGAATTGCAGTACTGCTGCTAGCAGTTGCAGCTAGTTGTTGAGGTGCATTTCATGGTTGTTGAGTGGCAATAGGAGTATTCATAATCTCCTGTTCTATTTGTCTGGTACTCATATGTTCGGTAGGGTTACTGAACTCAATACTAGGTTAAAGAATGTAGTATGTTGGTTTGTTGGTAATCCATCTTTTTGCCTATTCTCCAATTTCTTAGATAGCCTCTTCGCAGCTGAGAGCTTATGGAGGTGGATAAGCTGGCATTTATTGTACTGGTGATAGTTCCTTTTGAGACTCATTTGCAGATATGAGATATGCATTATGAGTCATAAGGAATTCCTTCTCCTTCTTAAAAACTGAGGCTGACAAGTTACAGTTCAAACTGCCATATCTATTGTGATTGCAAATTGCCCATGTTTTGATAGTAAACATGTAGTTGTTTGTGGCATGGGAGCTGCCATGAGCTAGACAGTAAAAATCTTGGAAAAAGAACCAGTACATCCTTTTGTATTATTGCCAATTGCTATGAGCTAGGTCAATGGCAATTTCCTTCTCTTCTTCAGGAGTGAAAGTGTTTTGTTGAGCGTTTTTAGAAGAGGGAGGCCTATATCTTAGTCGAAGAACTGTTAAAGGTTTGTTTTTGTTTATATTGGGTATGTGATCAGACCTACTAAAAACTTCTTCTGGTATGGTAGATATAGTCTCATAGTTTGAGGACTCTTCTTCCTTCATCATGTCGTATTCGCTTTTTATATTTGGGATGCCCTCGAAGTATGGATAGAAGATATAGTGTCCAAGTTTTTGGGCTCTTCCATGATATTTGTTGAAGTCACAGTCACTATACTTGAAATTGATAGCTCTACAAGAAACCATATTGTTTTGAGTAGAGGTTTCTGGTAAGTAGAAAGTTTTTAAACTATTGGTAGAGATGTTGTGGTTGTAGGTATAGTTAGGAGGATTGATGTTATTGGAAATATAATCATCCTCAGTGGTGGGAGTATCTAAGTATTTATACTTTCTTCATAGAGTGTCTAGTATCAAATTTTCCTTTCCTGTAGTATGCTGTATTTCTGTATCAAATTCCATAAGGTAATCTTGCCATCACCTCAATTTCTGGTTTGCAGGTGTTTGAGTATGAAAGGTTACTAATAGTTTGTGGTTGGTAAGCATAGTGTACTTATGACCTTTTAATTATTCTTTAAAAAATTTAATGAGTCAATAATCACTAATAATTCCTTTTTAAAGGTAGGATAATTGAGTTATGCTAGATTAAATTTTCTAGAGTGGAGGCATAATGGTCTAATATGCATCAATAGTCCTTGACCTATCCAAGATACTAGTACTATATTACTAGCATCACAAACTAAATATTTAGGTTTAGTAGACTCATTATTCCAGAGTTTTAAAACATGTAGGAAATTCATGAGTTCCTTAAGTTTTTCAAACGCTGCATTATGAGTATCTATCCATTCCTATTTCTTTGTTTCTCCATACAGTTCTGACAGGGTGCTTGCATACGATGATAAGTCAGGAATATATCTACTAAGATAATTAACAATTTTAAGGAATCCTCTAAGATCCTTTTTTTTTGTAAGAGTTGGAAAGGTTAATATAGTAGTCCTCTTTTTCGGGTCTACATGTAATCTATCTGATATCAAAACTGGTGCTAAGATCTCCAATCTTAGAGTAAAGAACTGGTATTTGCTTTCTTTAAGATAGAATCTTTTGTCTTCTAAATGTTAAAGTACTTTCTTCAATAATTCTATATGTCCTTCATATGTTTTAGAGAATATAATAATATCATTAATATAAATAATTGAATTTTTATAGACCATATCCTTAAAAATTTCATATATAATGCGAACTATAGTAGCAGGTTCGTTACAATCCTCTTGTTGCATAACTCTACTCCTAAAATATCCCATAGGATATAAAAAGCTAGAGTATTGCTCAGATTCTTTATTATTCCTAATATTGAAAAATCCATCAGCTAAGTCAAGTTTAGTCCAAATGGGATTATCCGCTACTAGTTCAATTGCTTCATTAATATCTGGCTATGGGGTGTGGTCTGGTTCAACAACTAAATTGCAGTCTTGATAGTCATTGATGTGTATGACTTCTTCCAGTTTATCTTGTTTAGAGATAGTGTATATGACTACAGCATTTTTGTCATTTTCTACTCTATATATACTACTTAATACTTGTTCTTGGACTAATTTGTCATAGATTTGTTG
Source organism: Terfezia claveryi (assembly GCA_015179025.1). Taxonomy (NCBI): domain Eukaryota; kingdom Fungi; phylum Ascomycota; class Pezizomycetes; order Pezizales; family Pezizaceae; genus Terfezia; species Terfezia claveryi. The sequence continues at coordinate 12,025 of WHUX01000335.1, read as the reverse complement.
TCTAAATCGATGTCCTAAGGGTCACTATTTTAGTATCCAAGTAGCTCCTGCTTTTGGTTTAATAGAGTAATTAATTTTTTTTAGTAGTGGTAATTCCCATGGAATTGTCTTGGGACATAATAAGGAAAACTTCATTACAGGATTGAATTGTTTCTATACCATAGAAACAGCTGTCACAAGTTCTCTTTCTGAATCAGTATCTTCTGTGTCACTATAATTTTTCCAATTATCTAGTTCACTATAATCTATAACTAATTCACAGCTGACCTGTATATACGCTGATCTTATACCATTCACCATGGTTCTAGATCCCTTTCACACACTTAGCTAGAATCGTGGAATATTTTCCAGTTGGATAGTAACTGGTTCCTGATGGGCAGGAATTATTGCTCGCATTTTGCTGAAAGCAGGTTCTCCTAGTATCATGTCCCATCTAGTCAAATGAGCTACATAGAACGTTTATTCTTCTATATAACCTATCTAATCAAGTTTGATAGTACAAGCTTTGTCTATCATTCCTTTTGAGCCTTTAATTACAGTGCTTAATGATTTCTTCTTGATACCTCTAGTCGGTATTTTGTATAGGTGTACAAATTGAGAATTAATTAAGTCTCCACCCTTGGTTTGGAGATCAATTAAATCTAGTGCAGAGTGTTCATTAGCTCTACTAAATACCTTGCTAAAATCTGGTACCTGTCTTGACAAGGGTTGTTCCTTGATTTTATCTTTATTGTTTTTATCCATAGTAGTAATCGGTATAGCTAAATCCTATGCAGCTGTATGCATGGGTACCTTATTTTGTCGTTTCCTACAGTCCTTGTAGGAGTGTCCAGAGTTCTAACACTATAGACATTTCTTGTCTCTAATTAATTGCATCTTTATCTTCTAATCTAATTTCTTTGTAATAGTGTCCCAATCTAAGTCCTTCTATTTTTCTGTATTGAGTTTAGTATTGGAATTGCTGCTAGAATTAAATCTGGTTTTTTGTTGTTGATTCTGGTCCCTGCATGTACCATGACTCCGATTTTCATTCTGAGGGTATTGTCATTAGGATGTATTTAGTATGGGTGGTGGGGCAATATCTTTCTTTGAAGCTTCATATGACTCTGCTTGATACATGAGTTAATCATATGACCATTCCTCTTTGATTAAAGAAATTAATGTAGCTGACATATATGGCGGCAGGTGATTAAGAAACTTTCTTCTTTTTACTTCCTGTGATATTGATTGTTTGCCATCTTTGTCAATTAATTTGATTTGCATTTCAGTAAGCCAGTTGGTGAACTGTATAATTCCTATGTGACATCCGTCCTTGTATAGTGTGGCTGTCTCCCATCGTTTCCACAAAATGTCCTTACTAGTAGAGGGTATTAGAAAATTTCTTAGTGCTAGTATAAATCTAAAGAATGTTGTATTCTTTCCGTTTTCTCTTAGGAATTGATTATAAGTAATGAGCGCGCTCCCTTCCATTCTGAATCCAACAATTTCCAAAGCTAAAGTGCCTTCTAAATCTATTTCTTTGATAACAAACCAACATTATATTACTATGGCCTAAGAGTCAAAATACTGTGAGTCTTACTATTTTTTGTCTTCTCCTCTTATTTTTTCTGGTTGATCAATCTTTATTCCTTTTAAAGCACTCATTACTTTATGGTTACCCATTGTAACTATTCCTGTTGTAGATTTCCATTGCTAGTGTTCAACTAATTTTCCTTATTTAGGTTTTCTTTAAAGAGTTTGACTTGCCACTGATGATGCCTTATTAGAGTCTAAGCTTTTATCAAAGTCTCGTCCTCCTCCTTGCGTTTTCTGCTTCTATTGGTCTCGTCCTGTATCTAGATCATTATCGTCTTCTGGTAATTCTATATCTTCTAGTAGTTGGTCTTTATCATCTAGTTCTTTAGTTAACCTAGTCCTCCTTTCTTGTGTCTCAAGTGCTCAACCTTTGCCTTTCTATAGATCTTTTGGTATTCTTAGGAATGCTCCTTGAAGTTCTTTGCTAGGATTGAAAAAATCCTCTCCAGTATGTGCTGATTCTTCTAGATAAGTGCTGCTCATCATGAATGCCATTATTTCTTTCCAGTTGTTTATTACCCAATTCGGTTTCCTTAAAAGTGGAACAACTGGTTTCTTTAATTCCTTGCTTATAAATATGTTCATTTCTAAGTCCTTTTCTTTGAACGGGTAAGGTGTTAGCTAAAAATAATATTTTACTATAGCTTCTATTAAGAATTGAGTATCTTCAGGATGATACTGTTGAGTATGTCCTATTGAGTGAGTATATTTCAAAATCCCTACAATTTTTGGAAGATATCTGTCCCAAAATTCTTCTGGTATGAGAGGCAATGCTATACTAAAATATAGTTTGGTTCCTGCTCCACTTGGTTCTCCTATTTCTATATCCATAGGCAGATTTATTTCCCTTTCTGTATTAGGAACTACAAATCTGGCCTTTCTGGGAGTTTCTTCTACTAATTTCTGAATATCTTCGGGTAACATAGTTAACCGTTTCGACCTCTTAGTCTTTTTACTAAGTTCAGATACTATTATATTTTGATATTATTGTCTGTTCGCAACCTAATGCAGCTAGTTATATAATATGATTATTGAGTTACTTTTCTTCTTTGGCACCTTTCTATGCAGGTGGTATAGTGGCTGATTATTCTCATGATCTCCGTTCGACTGACAGTTCTATTGGCTTGGTGGCTCACATGGCTGGTAAGGCTGGATGTCAGTATCCTGATGTTTCTTATAGTCCTTGTTTTTCTTAGTCTACTGGTTTAGAATTTAGTTCTAGTTCTTCCGGCAAGAGTGTCACTTTTTCTGATTGGTGTATTGAGGTAGACGTTGGGGGCATACAGGTATTGGTAGAGATGTCTAGGCCTAAGAAAGGTTCTGATGGAGGTAATTCTTTTCTGGAGGAAATGCTTGTAGTGGAGGCAGTAAGATTTGAGTCTGGGAATTGTAATACTTGGTTGTTTAGACCAATTATTCCAAGGACCTGGAGGGCCGGTTTTTCAATAGTGTACTGGATTTATAGGTACAGATGTAATGGCATTTGCCAGGAGTGCAAGATAAGTTATTGATCATATTAGGAAAAGTGTTGTAAACAAGAGTGGGATTGTTTAATGTAGGATACTACTGCCCGTTAGAGCTCTGCTTAGCTTGCTTCTAAGTCTTTTGTTGATGTACTACAATTGAGAGTCTAATGTTTCGTTTGTTGAAATTTTTATTGGCTAGCTAGTTGAATAATGATATCGATTTTATATCTGCACTTGGATGTCGAATTGTATATACTTATATGAGTGTAATAAAACTATCTGAAGGTTGATCAGGCCTTAGATTTAAGAGTAAAGATTAGGTAAGTAAGGTAAAAAAAATGTAATTAATAGTACTAGACAGTATTCATTTGGTACCGTTTATACAATCTATATCTGTAAGCACGGACGTTTGTGTATTTCAGTTCTGCTAAGGTAAGACCTTAGAAGGATAGGGAGATTATTATGTGAGACGTTTCTGGAGAGAATAGTAATTAACTGGTGTAATCTATCTTATATGATTTGTGCTATCTAAGCTATGTAATCTTGATCTGATTAGAATATAGGCTTGCTTGCTCTGTGTACTTTCTTGTCTGCTTCTTGTGGATTTCAGAGGGAATCCAGTAGCCTATTTATACTCCTCTGAGATCTAATGACTAAGGAAATAAATACAATAAAGGGTGGCATACCAGAAGGTAGTGAACTGTACAAAAAGGGTTATGTAGCTATAGTAATGGGTCACATGCCATAAACAATAGTCATGTAGCTATTGTAATGAGTCATATGCCTTTAAACAAAGGTCACGTGGCCATAATGAGGGTGTCCTCATATGGCAAGTGCCATGGAACTTCCCATGGTGAATTCCATGTACTATGGATACTTATAAAGCAATGGGAGGTGGTAGAAGGCTAGTCCTTCAACCGAGAGGCTTAGTTACATAACATAGTAGTAATATAGGAAATACAAAAGTATATAATCAATTATATAAGCAATGAAATAATGTTCTCTATTATATCTACTCCAGCTCGAAGCTCAAAGACCCTTTATCTTGAGTAAAAACCCAAGCTAGTGCTGCAAGCACTAAAAGACCCAAGCTAGTACTATGAGCATTAAGAACCTAAACTAGTGCTACATAAGTGCTAAAGACTCAAATGGGTGCTATAATAGTACAAATAAACAAGAAACTCCTTTTATATAGGCAAGTCGTATTAGATAGTTAGGAAAAAATATGTCTGAGGTTTAAACCTATGTCAAGTTTATTAATACATAAAGACATAGTATTTTTTACTATCCTACTTGTCACCTTTTCCTTATAGGTTTTTTGGTGTCAAGTTTGGTTTTTAATAGCTATAGCATATATATATAGGTACACCAGTCTTATAGTACCTTCAAATGCGAGAGAGGTATCTAGCAAGTTGGTTAGTGCCTGCCACTATGAGTTACCTAAGTTCTTACTATTACTTGTCTTCTCTAGTCAGAAGGACTAGAATTAAGCTGAGGTAAGAGATCTATACTCTTGGTGGAACTAATGCCCTACTATAGCTACTAACTACGATAGACTAATTACTCATATAGATACTAGTAGTAAACCTAGGAATAAAGTATTTAAAGGGATTAGCTATTGAAGTATATGTTCTTTAAAGCTGGCTTTCATACATGTATTCTCTTCAATAATTCTATTGATAAGCAAGATAGTGAAGTGTGTTGGTTACGATAACTCCTAAGAAAGAGGAAGTACTGTTATAGTATAAGGTAGACAGGGATAGTAGGTATGCAAATCGTTGTAGAATATATAATATATTGGGATTTGGCGGATTGGAGGCCTGATAAACCCCACTTTCTATATATATACATATGTCCTATATCTAGTGTTTTAACTCTACAAGCAATATTCTAAGTTCAAAGACCAATTTTGAGTTCAACTCACACCTGTATATGTAGTTAGGCCTAAGTTATATGATCTTGCCTTTACATAGCTAATAACCCTCTAAACACCTATATTTCAACTACATTGCCTAAATCACTGGCTTGCAACAAATACTTTAGTAGAGATTGTATAGATTTCTGATTTCTACTAGCTACTAATTATCAACTTTGAGGCAATATGAATATACATCTTTAGGAGAATATCTTCTTCATTATTGATATGGGCTCTGCTATAGATTGCCATACTGAAAGTTAGTGTAGAGATAACTGTTGCTTTAATAAGGTAGGATACTATTTTAGATTTAAGTTTCTTTAGGAAAAGTATTAGGCTTTAGAGAATTTTCTATACTTTGATACTACTTTTTTTAATATAAAATTTGGGTTTAAGGAAGGACTTAAAGAACACTCTGATATAGTGTTGTTCCCTATTATTAACAATAGTATGAAGACTAATTTCAAGTTTTAGAGTTTTAAGTAGTGGAAGGAGTTTTTTGTATAGAAAGTAGAAGACTTCTGTTTTGAATATATCGAAGTGCATACTATCTTGGTTTGCTTCCAACTGTATTTTGTTCTGAATATTTCAGTGGAAAGGTAGTTGATGGCCTATGATGCCAATATAGTAAGGAGACAGAAGTTAGTAATATAAGAAACTTTAATATCAATATAGTAATGTGCATTGATTTTGAATAGCTGAGAGCTATGAATATTAAATAGAAAAGGGGAGAGAGGGGAACTTTAAGGGATTCTAATACTAATAGAAGTAAATAATTGTTTATAGGCTATACTATCAGAGATTTTAACAAACCTATTGGAGAGGTATGATTAAATAGAATTAATTAAGTAGGAATAGAAGTAACATTCAATCATGATTTTAGCAAGTTGGCCATAGAGAACTTCATTAAAGGCTTCCATAATATCAAGAAAGAGTATAGTAGAGAAAAGATATTACTGTGAAGCTTTTGTTATTTTTTCCAGTAAAAGGTAAACTGCATCAAGAGTAGAGTGACATTTCTTGGTTCCAAACTGGAAAGGTAATAGGCATTCTGAGGTGAACTCTACTAGCCAATTTAGTATGATATATTCACTTACTTTAGAGAGTATTGGGTGTAAGGAGATTATCCTGTATATGATGGGAATTGAGTAGTCTAGTTTATTGGGTTTTAGTATGAGGATAGATTAGACTTTCTTAAAAATAGAAGGTAAGGAATAACCTCTAAAGGACTAGTCTGTTATTGCTATGAGAATATTAGGTTAGATACTATAAGAGGTTTTCTAAACTGAGGTGAGGGATATATTATCTCTAAGTGTAGAAGATAGTGCTATTGTATTAATTACAATTTAGACTTCTGATGGTAGTACTAGTATATAGCTTGTTATATCTATTGAGAGAGTATGGGGTATTGATGGAGGTAGAGGTGAGAAAAGATGCTACTTAAGGACTGCTGCCTTCTCTTCAAATATTATTTTACTACTGATATTTAAAATACTAGTAGCTAGTTTTGAGAATACTTTGTAGACAATATTCAAAAGAAATGAAGAATTAGTATTTATATAATTCATTCTAGTAGTCAGCTGTTGCCTTTTTAATTACTCATAGGTAAGCATTGCAGATGGCATAGTAGATGTGTTTGTCTATATAGCTAGCTTTGAATTCCCTAAACTAGTAATTCTTGATTCGGAGGATTTCAGCAAGGTTTACATTCTACCATATTCAGGACTATTTAGAGATAGTGCAGGTAAGTATACATTTCCTTAGGCAAGAGGTAATAGTGTAGTAGAGATAATTAAAGTCTCATTCAGAGTTTATATAAACTTTAGCTGGAAGTATTAAAGATATCTCTGTCCAATCAGTTTTTCTCTAATTGAAACTTTAGTATGTTTGATAGGAACTATAGAAGGGGGAGAGAGAGAAGAAAATTAGAACATGCTCAAGTACTATATGATCTAGGTAAGTTTGCCAGTTGTGAATATGATAGAGAGCTAGGTTAAAGAAAGTAACATCTAGGACAGCTAGTCTAAACTTGTTACTGATAGTAAAAGAAGTGAATATACTATATTTATTAGCAAGTTGTAATTCTACTTCTTCTACAATATTAACAAGGTTTTGTATACATTAGAAGGGAGTATATATATTTTGTCCTTGTTGGTGTAGTATTTGTTCATATTGCTAGATATTACATTAGATAGTATAAAGATCTTATGAAACAAAGGGTAGAGAAAGTGTGTAGGAGTGTTACAGATATATCAGTTGTAGGAAACAAGAGTATTGTATATATTAGCTTCAGAAGGAGTTTGTAGTTTATAATTTTTACTATGCAAGGTAATAGAGGTAACCATATATTAATAGTATAGCTTAGAAATGACTACTGATAAATAAAAAACCTTGTTTCTAATATATATGACTACCAAGCAGCTAGTTTCTGAGAGAGGAGTAAGTGGAAATCAGGTACATTCAGTGGTAACCTATCTGTAATTTGAAGTTCTTAAACTAGAAGAATATTAGATTCTAGTTTAGTATTTACTTGAAGGAGTATCTAGAAAGTAGTGTGTGACTTACAAGTATTAAATTGCAGGATATTGATAGTTTAGTATCTTGTATTATTATTTATTGATTATAAACTCTTCATAGTTTAGTTTCTATAGCTACTTGAGCTGTAATAGAGACGCAGATAGGGTTTTATACTAACTAGGTTAAGTATTTCTTATCCAAAGAGTAGTAGTCACCTTGGCTATTATAGAGGCTACAAGTAAGGACTATATAGTAGTATAAGGACTTTTTAGTATAGCTTAAAGTATTGTACTTATAGTTAGTATAAAAATGGTAGCCTACACAGTAAGTATTCTTAAGGATCTTATTATTAAACATGCAGGTATTAGTAGAGTAGCTAAACTGAAGACAGTTCTTATAGATAGAGTTTTGATAGGCTAGGTGCATATATACAACTTTATACTACTTGTTGAATAAGTCTTAGTTTTCTTTTTTAGAGAGGTTTTTATCTACAATTAGGAAATATAGTTTGAAGCGGAAGGTAGCTATAATATCTACCAAAGATTCTTGAGATTTGCTAGCTTCTCTATATTCCCTATTATAGAGGAAGTTGATATTAGATAGTGAGCAGGTTGTCTTAGCTATGATTTGTCCTAATAGAATGTTCAGGAATTCTTTCTTATATTCATCAACTAACTAAGTGAGTTTTTGGGTAATAACAGAAATCGCATGGATTAGAAAAGGGACTCCTGAGTTTCTATTATTGATATGAATAGAGGTAGTACTAGAGATTAATTAAATTTGTTGAAGAAAGACATTAATATTAGCCTTAATTAATATAGCTAGAGTATAGGGGGCTACAGTGATTACAATAGTGCCTTTTGTAATGATGGCTCTGGAGATAAGGCAACCAAAAGGTACATCGGAGCGAGAATAGAAATGAGGTGAGATATATATAGAAGCACTACGTATGTGACTAGGAAAACTAGGCTTGTCACAGACACCTGTTACGGATGTCATGGACGATGTCATGGGGGGCATGATGTTCAGAAGGTAGGGGCTAGGGCAAGACACATATAGGAACACTATGTGTATAATCAGGGGAAGGCTGGGACAGGGTAAGGGCTGGGGGCAAGAGGCAAGGATAAGAGATATTTAGAAGTGGTTGCCACATATGTTGGAGGGAGGCAGCTATACTACAAAGTAGTTTATACGAGACAAGGATATGTACAAGAGAGGTGCACAAAGGCTGGGAGAAACAAGGTCATGTATTGGGTATACAAGATATTGGATGAGGATCCAACTAGACAGCGAGGATGGGGAGCTATATATATATAGTAGACTAATAGGCTTTCCGATGATAACGACAATGAAGAATGCTAGATAATAACAACCCAAAGGTCAAGAGAAGATAGTTGTGACATGATCTCCCTTTAGGCTAGAGCCTCAATGACAAGAGCCCATGAATACGAGGAACAAAATAATAAGCCCCAACTCTAAACAATAACAACAATAATAACCATGACCTACAGGTCCTGACCCTAACTCTAAAAAATGAAAAAAACAACAACTTTAACTCCAACTCTAAAAGATAAGAATAAAGTATGATTAGGTATTATTCAACAGGGTGGGGCTTTCCAAGTTAACACTGGTTGAATAGGGCTACCAGATCAGAGGTGTTTTCTAGGTCCTCCGTAGGCTGCCAGGTTGTCTCTTCATCTCCTAGCCATTTGACCTTATACTACAGATAGCCATACCTCTTTCTTGAATCTAGTACTTCCTCTACTTCCTACTCTTTTTCTTCTTTGACTATCACAAAGGGCAGTGGGGGGTACTTCTATCTGGGGAGAGAATTGTCTACCTCTGGATCAATTTCTAATATGTGTATAACTGGGTGGTATTTGATATCCTTAGGAAATGTCAATCGATAAGCATGAGTGCCCATGGCTGCTAACACCTCGAATGGGCCTAAGAACTTATGGTCGAGCTTGCGTGATAGTCATTCCATATGGAAGTAGTGACTAGAAAGCCACACCTTGTCTCCTGGCTGATATCTCAAGGCAGATAACTTGGATCTATTGGTATATTGTAAGGAAGTAGCTTACTCATACCCTATGACTAACCATTTCCCTCACAAATGTATTTCTTATGTATTTTCTTACTCAGCAAGCATCTCAAAACATACAACATTCTGTGTGCTGTTTGCCTTACTAATATTTCACATGCTTTCATATATTCTCACATGCTTTCACATACTTTCACATGCTTTTACATGTATAAGTCTATGTTAAGACTTAACCAATTTTGTTCTAGATAGTATTTGGAAGTACTATCTAGAAGATCAGATGATGTAGATCTCAATCATATGTAAGGGTCAGATGGTAGTGCACTGCCTCAGCACTGCCTTAGCACTACCCCGTTGGAAATACATATAGTCCCCTGAATTTCTCTTCAGTTGGATAGATAGTTAGAACTCAGAACATAGTTAAAGTACAATCAATATAGAAGTTCCACTGGTTAATCTTCTAAGTGCCTTTAGTACTCCTATGCTACTTTACCTATTACAGTAATTTCATGCTACTGGTAATAACTTTAATAGTGAGAATAAACAATATACTATTAGTAATCTACTTTGTAGTATACATTACTAGCCTGAGATTATCTGATTAGATAAGATCCTTATCTTATCTAATCTGATCTTCTAGTCCCCCTAACAACACTTTACATTTTTTTAACCCAAGAACTTGATTCTTACCTAACTAAGAAGGCCTAATCAACCTTACCTAATCAATAAAGTTTCTACTAACAAGAGTAGAAACTAGAGCCAGTATAAGCCTACAGAAAAAAGTATAGTAGCACCAAAGTCTAACAGGCAGCAGTAAGACTATCCTCCAAATAGCAACAGTAAGACTATTCAACAAATAGCAACTGGTAAAAGCCTACAAATAGTAGCAAAACAACATAAGAGGGCAACAACAACTGTATATATCTGGCAAATATAAAAAAGGACAAAACTACCTAATCTGGTAACTCTGAGACCTAGAAACTGCCTCAGAAGTCCAATAAGGGTGTGAATTATAGGAACAAGTCCTATTAACATCCAAACTCCAGAGAGTATTCCAGCCCCACTTTCTACCTATCTTAAAAAAAAATTGGGAATTCTCCCAGTAAGCAGAACAAGGAAAGTTTCTGTACCTCTCCTTCCAAAAAGAACACAAGTACCTAGCAGTCCAACCCCTATCCTTCCACTCATCTTTCTTCCTAGTATTTAAAGGAAATCCTGCTCCCACAACAATCTCATTAACAAAAGTTACCCTTTTTCCCTTCAGTTTCCTCTCTCCCTTACCATAATCAACTTTAGTATCAAAGTAATAGAAAAAGGATAAGAAGGAAGTTGATAAGAAGTAGATCCTTCCTCATGAGGATCTACATTAAAGAAAGCAGGAATAGAAGAAATAGAGTCCAAAGAATCAGTAGTATAATATTTGATAGATATGAACACTCCTAAACAAAAAAGTACTAGTGTAATGGAAGGAGGAGCTAGAGCTAGGAAAGGCAGGAGAAAGGCAATAACAAGTGAGGACCTAGTAGCATTCAAGGCCAAGTTAGTTAATACACCTAAGAAAAAGGTCCCAGTTAGGAAGGATATTCTAGAAAAGGAAATAGAAACAAGAGAAATAGTTATTGAGGCAATAATGTCATGCCTAAAATATGGATTACAACACCTCCTGCAACAAAAGCCTTTTGGGACAAAAATGAAATATCATGGTTCTAAAGGATAACACAGGTATTTGTATACTTAACAATAAACAACATATTATCAAAAAGAAAAAAGGAACTATTAGCTAAGCAGCAGAAAAGTTCATGATTTTTCAATAGAAAGACTGATTTGACAAGTCAGTTCAAATAGACTTTCAACTCTCATCTACTTCAAAAGCAGTATGGCCTTACCCAACCTATAACCCATATGATGGAGTTCCATGGCTAGCATTAAACTGGCCTTTTATAACACAGTACATGCTTATAGGTAACCTGTATGATCTGGAAACACCAGAAATAGTACCTCTAATAACAGAACCTGTAGAAAATCATGAAGAGATAGGAAGGAAACTGTTTAGAGCTAGAGGCAAGGGTAAGGGGAAAAGTGTATAGTATGAAGAAGAAGATGATGGAGATTATAAAACAGATATAGAAGAAATATCTGAAAAAGACTTACCACCACTACCTAAAGATAGGAAAAAACCAACACATAGCAAAAAGAGTAAGACTCCTGACAAGAAGTCTAAAAGGAGTACTAGTAGTGTGGCTGGAGGTAGCAGTGAGGACCCAGGATCTGGATCTAAGGGTAATGAGTCAGATAATGGCTCTGATAATGACAGAAGAAAAGGTCAACTAGGGAACCTAGTCCTTACCACTTAGAATGGTCTAAAAAGACTGGTCAAAAGATACCCTCACAACAAATTAGTAAATCTCTAGTAAAAAAGGCAAACAAACTTGTAAAGATTTCCAATCCCCTAATGATTGATAGAGTATCAGAGAAATGGAGGGATCAAACTACTATAATGAATGGTAC